>KK115898.1:495816-547140 GCA_000611955.2 Stegodyphus mimosarum | reverse complement strand
GAAAACCATCAAACATTTAAATATTTACCTCTATGAATATTCAAGCTTTCCTTTAGAAGTCAAATTTCAACAAAGTTTCTTTCTGTGTAATGAAACAGGAAACTTCTAACGTTTCGTAGCAATACTGTGAAGCGTTTTTGATTTTTAATTCCGTTCAAACAAATATTCCTAAACAATCGCTAAAACATTCGCCTTTTTTAGAAATAATACTTTTTTCTCGATAAACCCAAACTAAGCACGACCTTATGGGAACAGCTAACTTAGAATCATTTCTGAAGTAAACATTATGCAAAGGCAACCTTTTACTATGAATAAGAAATTAAAGAAGAATTAGCAGGGAGAGAGCCCTTGGCTGGTTATGGAGGTCCCAACAGAACAGATACACTGCATTTCTGTTATAAAAATTAGGATTCTTGTTTAGTTTCTGTTTATTAAGATGAACACAAAATCCTCTGTAGTAAGCTCTGTTTAAATACGAAATTTCCATTTCAGAATTAATTTTCTTCTTTTAGAGTTTTTATACTTAGATTTTGGCTGATCGATAGAAACTTTGTCTTACTGGACATCAGTAAAATGCTATTGAATAATTAATTTATAAGGAAATTTCTATTATCCATTATTGAATAATTAAGTTATAATGCAACTTCTACTATCCATTGGTCTCCGGACGGATATTTCCTCATTCGTAGTTGTGACGGATAAGAGAATAGATGAAAGACTTCTCCTACCACCGCCTCTAGATAAGAGAAATCGATAACAAAGATACGTTTGTAACGCAATATATTGTGACGTAGAGACGAAAACAAGTATTTGAATTGCAAATTAGTTACATTATAGTTCCTTACTTAGTTATTACTGCTACGTAGAGTTAAAATATAATATTTAAAGGAATTTCAAAACACAAAATATCTTAAATTTTCAAAGAGCGTTGTAACTCTTTACTTAAATAAAAAAAAAAGAGGTACTATAAATTTTACCTATTGCAATAGCTAAAATGTGCATATAAAACAATTTAGCAGACACTCCAACCTAACAGAGCTAGTCTTTGTTACATCAAGCATTGTAAAACTAAAATCACAATTAAAAATAGTTAAACACGGGAAGGATGCTAAAACGTTATGTACTGCTGCATGATATTTTACAAATTTCAATGCAAATTATTTCTAAAGAACGTGGTATCCTGGGATCATCAAATTCGACACAATTTTTAATACAAAAAGTTTTTTGCGTAATTTAATAGTATGTAACTGTAGTTTTTAAAACAACATTTTACCATTTTTAAACTAAATACAGCATTTTAACAAAAGCATCATTTTTTGTTATTTAACATGGTCTATTTTCAAATTCAGTTTTTTCCGTACTTATTTGTTTTTTTGGTGGCTTCAACTGACTAGTAAAAAACTATTAAAACTGACTAGTAAAATAGTAGTGAACAATCGAATTTACTTCATAGTTAGTTTACATATGTAAATAGATGGAATTTACTAGGTGGATTTTATTAATGAATCTAGAAACCTTACAGTTTTCAAAATAAAAGCAAAATACAGAAACATGAGCGAAAATGATCAGACCTTGGATGTTTCAAAGCTTTCGGACGAATGAATATTGGTTCATCACAGGACTGCAATTACACCTTTTTACCTCCTTCCAAGTAAAAGAAGTATTGTAATCGCGAAAAATTTCGGGTATCGAAATTTCAACGGAAATATCGATTTTCACCTTTCCCGAATCCATTTGGACAATTTTTTTCGTGTGACGTCTGTACGCACGGTCAGAATAAAGGACTGTTTTTTCGAAACAGATTGTAAAATCGATTTAAAACGGTTTCAAAAAGAAATTTTTCGTGATGTCTGGTACGTATGTATCTCTCATAACGCAAAAACGATTAGCCATAGAACGTTGAAATCTTATATATAGGACTCCTATAACATCTAGATGCGCAACTTCCTTTTTTAATTACAATTGTCAGATTGCAGTATAAAAGGGAGGGGCTCAAACAAATAAAAAATAACTAAGGAAAAAAAAAGAGAATTAAATAAGGGAAGGAAAAAGAAAATACCAACAAATGAGTGTATATATATATATATATATATATGTGTGTGTGTGTGTGTGTGTGTGTATATATATAAAATATCTAATCTATCTTTCAAATAATAAATTAATGATAGCCTTTTAACAACTCCCGTCTTCATTATAAAAATAACAAAGCAATAGTTTCTCCCTGCAGTTCTGATGCGCACTTATCGATGAAATCTGAACCCAACATTTGGACATTAATCTATTATGTGATCTGAAATTGTATAAAAGGTAATTGCGTCACAACTCCCCCTCTCTTCTCTTCTTCGTTTCTCTCTTCTGCTGCTTTTAGCTATTTCGCCTTGCCGCTAGACATGCTGATTTTTCTTTTCTAGTTTCGTGCATCGTTTAAGAAAATGTAAGATGTGTAAAACTTGTGGAGGGCATAGTGCATCCATAGTAATGATGTTCGTTATCATGGAATAAAATTCCGTTTCCAAATGCCTACGTCTGGAAGTTTTTTGGTTTATGCATCCATCTATCTAACTAAGCAGTTAAACTTCATCATCGCGAAATCCGTTGCAACTTACATTCACCAAGTCATCATATTACATATATATCTATCTATATATATATATATATAACAGATGTATATATATTGGCATTCTTAATTTTTACTGTTTACAATTTTAGGTAGGAATATTCCAATTTCATTCATTTGATTATGCTTAATTAAATAATTGCAGCCTACGCGCAGGATTCTTAAATAGTCCTCTATTGTTTATGTTATTATGTATATATATACATTTTGTTTATATATATATATATATATATATATGAGTATACATACATATATAATATATATATATACACACACGCACACATTTGTTATGTGTTTATATACATCTATACACACACACACTCCCTTACCCAGTTTAGAATTCCGCACCCAGCGTTTATTTCGCAATCGTTCGTCGTAGTCATACATTTTCAATTCAGAAGTGTTTTAAATTATAAAACTATTTCTGTTTTGGCAATATCAAATTTAAAAATAACCGATTTTTGACAATTAGCGAAATCTAGCTATTAACGCGGTCTTCCGAATCACATACGTATATCTGGGAAAGTTTCATAGCCGTTACGAAAAAATAAAAATATACGAAGTTTGAGTCCCGTACGATAAAAGTTGGCCGGGATATTTAATTTCAAAATTTGAATTTTTTAATGTCATTTTCTACTTGCTTTGAGAGATCGATTAATCAAGTTAGAATAATTCGAAGATATCTGTTTAAATGAAGTGCAGCAAAAAATGTGTATAATTTAATAAGTCGTATAAGGAAATCACATGGCATTCACGTCGGATTTTCATATTAAGAGAAAGTGGAGAATAATGTTCAATGATGAGACATCTACAAATGCAGCATCATGAAGAACACAAACCACGTGAAAAGAAGAAAAACCTAAAGTAAGCAAGAAAACTTGGGTGGGAAAAGCCCGGAGGAAAAATGGCGAAAAGGTGAAAAGATAAAGATCAGCGAGGAAACTCATTTGGAAGTTTCCTGTAATATCTTCTCATACCTCGGCGATTATATCTGTAGGTTTGTGGATGATTACTGCAGGGTTATTTCCTGCAATTTTTGTGTGCTAGAACGCAGGTTTCTTTTACTATTCATTTAAGGCTAGAATTCATAGCCTACAATATTAGAACGTTAGAAATGGGAAGCCGTACTTCAGGGGATATGTTAATACAAGAAAATGTTTAAAATTTCACTAATTTTTAATGAGCTAAGGAAGCATTTCAAGAAAAACCTAATGAATGTTTGTTTTGGTTTATTTGATTACAGCAAAGCATGCAAGAGCTATTTGCCTGAGAGGAGGGATGTCTTCGTGGAGATCTGTCTAAATGAAAACGACTCCTCTCCACGTTTACGTATGGGGAAAACCATGAAAACGCCCATGCAGCAATCTAGCCTAGATCTAACTACCAGCATTCAGAGACACCTGCTAGGCCACTGAAATATTTGGCTTAAATTCCGATGACCGGTGTAAAGTAGCAAATTTGTTTGATATAAAGCTGTACTGGATAACTGTACTGAGGCAACACTTCCTCAAATAACATTCATTATTAAACTATATTTAAAATAGGGAAGATAGAATAATACGTATATGGTATTTTCAAAAACTACTTGAATTTATAATCTGCAATATGGAATGAATTTCATCGCTCAGTTAACTTTAAATTGGATAGGCTAATCGGTAGCTGCTAATTGTTTTGGATCATGTTATTGCACTGCCGTAAAGAAGGCAAATAATTATTATACTACATGTTTCCTTGCGTTAAGGCTCGATGAACATTTATTAAGGCGCGTTTCAAAATTCAGAAATACTCAAAAAGAAATTCGTTTTATTTACAACGATGACGAAATTTGCGCAAATGTACTTACTGGTATGTAAACCATTTGCAAGTAAAGAAAATCAATGAAAGAATTCAGTTTGTATTCTAGTTCAATCCTCAAAAGTCGGGTTTTTACATAAATTTTTCGTTTCACATTTATTCGGACAGTATTAAATACCAGCACGTAATGAAACATTTTAAAGATATTTACATGAATGACATTAAACATTTTTGTAGGCGTGGAAATATATAATTTTTAAATTAGAAGATTTTAATTTGAATTAGCAAACGGCAGCTTTTACAGAGCTCTATTGCTTCCACTGAGTAGATACCGCTAAGTAATAATACCTCAATAAAGTTTTCTCATAGTTCAAATATAGGTTACGATATGACCCATGAACAATATACATACAATAAGATGGAAATCAGACACTTTTTTTTATTATTATTATTTACGTGCTTCGCCATTAAAACGGGAAGGAAGGATGCCTTCGTGGAGGACTTTCTAAGGAAAACTTGCTTGTATACACGCTATAAATAGGAAAAACGACGAAAAACGCCTATGTAGCCAGCCCATTCCCGGAATCGAACCTCGGACCGAACTAGCAGTGTTTAGCGACTTTACCGCTCGGCCGCTGGTGTGCCGACATTTCTTTTTAAAACCTTTTTTCATAAATGTTGTGTAAAAATATGTTAACTCCTTAATTTATCTGAAAAGCTCATTATAATTTTTTTTCAAAGGAATGTAGTACTTTTTCGAAAGCATTTTCGGTTTAAAGGAACTGAAATGAAAAACTTTGTAAGTAGAAATCAAAGATGACTTACTGAATATGGTCCTGTTAAAAATGTCATTTTGCGCATCTAAGACAAAAGAAAATGTACTGTACGAATAAATGGATTTGGTTTGGTTTGGTTTATTGATTACGGCAAAGCACACGAGGGCTTATCTGCTTAAAGGAAGGGACGCCTTTGTGGAGAGCTTTCTGAAGGAAACTTGATTCGTATCTACGTTACACATACGAATAAATATTAAACGGTCTTTTAATGAGATTAAAAAATTAAATGCTTTAAAAAAACAAACTGAATTATGTCCTTTAATTTTTTAAAGCAATTACTGAAGTATTTACTCGTTTATGAATTTCCATAAATGTAAAATAAATCTCAAATATGAATTCTAAAATTCAGAATTCTCAAAATATGAAATTCTTTTTATCAGGTTTAAAATTACCAAGAAAATGCATTCTCCTTAATACTTAATGGAGGATCAGTCTCCGGCAAAATCTTTTAGCGTCAGAGAAATGACTTTATTTTTCCACTTCATCTCATACATTTTTCACAGCATTAAGAAAATATGCTTGTCATTCAGCGGTTTTCGCATGACGTTTTTAATGCTTTTACATCGCATATTTTATTTACACATATTTTTGCGAAAGCTATGTTTTCTATTTTTATATTACACCTTTATAGAGGGTGAATTTTATCCCTAAAGAAAATTTATGAAATTATTAACTCGTTATACTCTTTCCTTCTGTATGTATTTTACAGTCTCTTCCGTAATTTCTTTTTGTTGTTTATTTTCATCATTATATAACTCGCAACTTACTTAATCCTAAAATTTATACTTAAAATTAAATTTATTAAGATTCGTCTTGTAATAAATAGTCTGAAACTAAGCAGAATAATTTCTTCTGTTTAAAAAATCCAAGTATTCAAAATTTTGGAGCCTACCAGCGGTAAAATCGCTGAACACCGGTAGTTCGGTCTGAGGTTTGAATCCTGCAAACGGGTTTGTTGCATAGGCGTTTTCGTGTTTTTCCCCATGTGTAATGTGTATACGAACCAGTTTCCCTTAGAATGTCCTCCAGGAAAGCAACCCTACCCTTATGCAGATAGCCCTCGGGACTTTGCCATTAATCACACAAAAAGAAAATTTTAGTTTCGGAACTCCAAACTTTCTAAGACATCCCTAAAAAAATCAAACTGCTACTGGCACTTTAAATCCAAGTTCTTTTTCTTTATACTGCCTGAATTTCTAGGACATATTTCAAGATGTACACGTACGTATACTTACTTAAAAACGTTAGAAATATTCTAGAACGTAAGCATGTATTTTAGAAAAAATATGTATTGTATATTTTGAGTGTTACATCAGATCTTCATAAAACTGTTTTATAATTTGTAAATAATTAGGTATCTATCAGTAGTCTGTAGTAGACCATATTTATGCATCTGTTTTCTTTTGTTTAAATGTTTTACTGACATTAGTTTTTAAAAACTAGGATTTATCAATATTTTATCTGGCAATCGGTTTTTGTCAATTTTTTGCTCAATTTTCTTCATGTTGTATCGCGTAGGGGAGTTTATTTCACGTGTTTGCAAATGTTTGTTTTTGAAACCAGATTGAAATGTTTCTTAGCATTCATTGAGCTGCATGAGAGACAAAAAGCTATCAGAGTGTTTAATTGCTCGTGATTATTTTAACGAAAAAGATTAATTCTAATTAAAATCTCAGCCTTTTCTATGGAAACAGCGGCAATTAATTTAATTACCGTAATTTCGCGCGTATAGTCCGCGGACTATCTGTGTTTAAAATGCGAATTTTTGAAGCTGCGGACTATCCACCAGTGCGGATAATACGCTGGTTGTTCACGGTTAAAATCGTTGAAATTTAAAAAACACGCTGTCGTGAACTGCCGATGACAAATATAAATGGTTGTTCACGGTTAAAATCGTTGAAATTTAAAAAACACGCTGTCGTGAACTGCCGATGATCAAATATAAAAAAAGAGCGAGATTCCAAGAAAAAATTCGTATGTATCGTATCGATAGTAAACCATAGAGCATAGTGCAGAACGAATGAGTAGTAGCAAGTAGAGCTCCTAAAGTCCAGGCTGGCACATCAAGCGATGCCGGGATATGAGCACTCACTTAGCGCAACCAGAGTCTTGTGTCCCAGTATCCTTCGCACTGCTTAAGCGCAACTGCCGGGAGGGGGAAAAGTAGTTGATGCGTCAGCTCGGTTTTTAGGAGCCTTAGTAGCAAGTACCTGGAGTACGAAAAAAAAGCGTGATTCGTTTACTTATAGCGTAGTTTGGCAACACCGAGTGAGTGGGGTCGAAGGTCACATTTCATTACCACTTATCACGAGGATAGCACGTTGCACAGTATTTTGTTTTCGTATTTTGTCTTTCATCTTCGATAACGTTGATGAAACATCGCCGGAGTTTTACTGCTGAGTTTAAACTCAAGGTAGTTGAGAAAGCTGAAAAAGATGGAAATAGAGAAGCGGGCCGTTATTTTGAAGTGGACGAGAAAGCGGTGAGAAATTGGCGCAAACAAAAGGATGTGTTAAAAAGCATGGGAAGAAAGCGATCCAATCGGCACGGAAAAGTAAAATGGACAGCTTTAGAGGAAAATTTACTGAGATGGGTTCTCGACCAAAGAAATGCCGGACGCTCCATTTCAACAGTTAAAATCCGTCTCCGAGCGAAGTCCATGGCAGAAGATATGCAGATAACGGATTTCAAGGGAGGAATAAATTGGGTTTACCGCTTCATGCGTCGTAAAAACTTGAGAGTTCGCAGCAGAACGACATTGTGTCAAGCTGTTCCGGACGACGTAGATGAAAAAAAAGCTTCTTTCCTTCAGTTTACAAGGAAACTTATTGCAGAAGGGAAGTATTCCCTAAAAAATGTTATAAATATGGACGAAGTTCCATTAACATTTGATTGCCCACCGAATCGCACCGTCGATACTTGTGGAGTGAAAACAATATCAATAATAACAACTGGTCAAGAAAAGACCCAATTCACAGTGATGCTCGCCTGCTGTGCTGACGGCACAAAGTTGAAGCCGCTCTTAATCTTTAAGAGAAAAACAATTCCCAAGGAAAATTTTCCTCGAAGCGTCGTAATACGGTGCAATGAAAAGGGTTGGTGCAACGAGGACATTATGCTCGATTGGTTTCAAGAAGTTTGGAAGAAGAGAGAAGGTGCCTTTTTCAATTCCAAAGGAGTACTAATTATGGATTCCATGAGGGCACACATAAAAGACAGTGTAAAGGCGGAAGCTAAAAAAAAAAACATCGGTGCTGAACTTAGCGTTATTCCAGGCGGTTTAACAAAAATCCTGCAACCTCTGGATATTAGCGTGAACAAAAGTTTCAAGTCCCACGTACGTGCTTGCTGGGAGATCTGGATGTCGGAAGGTTTACATACTTTCACAAAAGGAGGAAATATGAGACGCGCTTCATACACTGAAGTTGCCGAATGGGTCGATAAATCCTGGAAAAGTGTTAAAGTGTCAACCATCCGATCGGGATTTATAAAAGCCAGGATTGTTAGTGAAAGCGAGGAAATCACTGACAGTGAAGATAGTGATGTTGAAAATGAACTTTCGGACACTCTTCCCGAAAATATATTAGAACTGTTTAATTCTGATACCGATGAATCGGACTTTGAAGGTTTTCGTGAATGTAGTAGAATGTGTGATTAATTAATATATGATTAATTAGTAAGCACTGTTTTTTATTTGTATTTAGCGTTTTATTTCTGAAGGTATATTAGTAAGTAAGTACTTTTTTTCTATGTATACTTAGTTCTTTGTTTCTAAAATACATTAATATTGCCGTATTAAAAAAACGTAATTTCGGACGTATAGTCCGCGGACTATCCGGTGGTGCGGACTATCTGACGATTTTTGAAATTTTTTTTATATAAAATCGTGCCTGCGGACTATACGATGGTGCGGACTATACGTGCGAAATTACGGTACTTCATTTTGTCTTCATATTTTTTATATTTTTCATATTTATATTTTTAAAATTCAAATACATTTTTACTAAATTTTATTTACACAGTTTAAACTCATTTTCCCAAGGAATTAACTTTTAATAAGTTTCATAATTGCAATAATTTTTACTCTTCGTTTCCAAATAGATAATGGATATTAATAATTAAAATTTATATTTATTATCTTAGCTGCGTTCGCGCTGGATTTTGAGTTTAAAGGTCCATTTTTACATTTTCCTAGTTAATGCGTTAATTAATTATATATTTATACGGTCTTGGCCGGTTAGAGGATTTTAACAAATTTTCTAATTTTTTTTTCCTTTGCATGTAGCACTTCATTTTCATATTTAAATTACTTTGAGGTAACAACATCTGGTAAATACAAACACCAGTTTTCTTCAGCAATAGATATAATTATTGTTATGTTTGTTTTACTTGACACATTGTATGAAATTCAAGCACGTAGTTTTTTTTCACTATTTCATTATAGAGACCAACTTAAATTTCTTTTATTTCATTCTTCCTCAATTTTAATTTTCATTATTTTTCTATACGCATTATAATCACGCTTGATTTACGAAATAATAGCATTTATAGGCATTATAATACAGATGCAATGATTTTAATGCATAATCTTCTTGTATTATTCCTTGAACTTCACAACAAACAATAAATAAGAAATTACAAAATTGTACAAGAAATTTGGTCTTGAAATTTGCTGCATTAGAATTTATGAGATTCAGGAGTTCAGAACATACACATGATATGTCATTGATTCTTATTAAAAAAACTTTTCCCAGAATATTTTCTCATGCTTATTTGAAGTCCATTAATTTTGAAAATTTTATTAATTTGCTACTGATTTATTTACATGCTCTGCTACGATATTCCTGCGACTCCTGCTATGTACTCTCCTACGACATTCTTGAAACTCATTATTAAAAAACCTAAAATGTTCTTATATAAAAACAGAGGACCGATTTAACATTTTAAAACTCGATCTATGCAGATCAGCTAATACGTTTGTATTATAACGAATGATATTTTCTGTTACACCTTGATACGCAATTTTCGGTTGATGTCGTATAATATTTTGAACGCATACAAACCGAGGTATATATGCAAGTTATTACCATCAATCTGTAGGGTTATTATTATTATTATTATTATTATTATTATTATAATTAACCACATATGATTTAGACCTTCACTATAACTTCTCTTTTCAGTTTCCTCATCGGGAATGTAAATCGGTTAGAAAGAATATATGCTGAGATTTTTTTTGAATTGTAAGTCAGAACGTGTTCTGCCTCTCGAGGCCACGTTACCCCGTTTCTTAGTTTTGCCAGCTCTGATAAGACTGCAGTTATTGGGCTTTGCATTACAGCTACTGCTATTTAATTTGTTACTCTGGTTGAAGTTCTGAGCCAACTTAGTGCTGGAGTTAAATTGTGTATTCTTGACTACTAGCTTACATTTAAAATTTTGAATTTGACAGTTACTTTAAGAAGCATCGCCTTAAGCGGCCACTGACAGACGTGAAATTTTATGGTCAAGTTCTGATTTAAACCTTTTTCAAGTATCTGTGGCTCATTTTAGACACAACGACAGTCTATTAGGAGTTTGACGCTAGTGTATGCTTCCAAACTCTATAAGAATTTCCAATTAACGTTGATAGATATAGTGTTTTATGATTCCCATCGTCTGTAGGTTTAAGTTTCTTCTATATTATCTCATACAAGTACAGCTGAAAATTTATGAATGTGTCAAGTATAATTTTAATAGACTAATCCTATTATCTTATTTACTCTATTATTTTATGCTACTTTTCTTGCAGATTAAAAGTGTCATAATTGTTTTTCTCTTGCTGCATTTTAAACCTATCATTTAAGAATATACAAGCTGTGCTAGTAACATTTCACAATGAAATAAATTTATTTTTCAATAGTACACTATTTAAATTTTTATCTGACAACTTTACTAACACTGATGAACAGATCACTATGTTGATGCTATTTGATTAAAAATGCTACTTTGAAATTCACGCAACTGTATTAAATTTCTTAACCTAACAGCTAACGTCTTTTCATTCCAAGGAAATATAAATTTATAGCATTTAATTTCCATCTTTCTATTACCGTGCTAGTTACAACTCTATTCTATAACCCGATACTTCTTTTCCTATTTCAAACTTTCTCTAACAGTTCTATTCCATTAAACTCTGCTGCTGAATGTGCTCCGCAAGTGAAGGTTAGCCTCCCGCCTTCCTTAATGAAGTGACTTTTCAGCTTCATACCATCTCATGTTAATTTCAATCTATCAGTCGAGTTTTCAATTAATTAGTTTTGTCACTGAGGTCAAGATGCCTGTCTTTCCTAAGCGGATAATTCTGAACTTCGCATCGTTGATTTTGTTTTCAACTTTTCCAAATAATTCTATTTCATTTAATCCCGGTTCATTTTCTCTTCAGCAAAGGTGCCAGTTCACGTTCTAAAGCCTCTTATATTAAAAGTACTTTAATAAAAAATTAAAAATATTTTTTTTTGCCAGAAGCAGTCATAATGTTCTACGAAATATTAAAAAATAAATAAATAAGTAAATTACTCATCGTATAAAGCAAAAAATGTAACTATTTTTATCACATTTCACACTTACTTTTATTCACATTTTTAACGAAGCTATATTTAAGTAAAATACATGAACCGAGGTTCGAAGTTTTATAACTTTGAATTAATTTCGGCAGCGTTTCTCAAACTCTGGTCCAAGAACTATAAATGATTTTCAAACCCTTTCGTAGTAGTCCTCCTATATTTCCAAAAAAAGATAAAAAATTAAATTTAAATTATCTGCGTATAACAGGCTAAAGCTAAAAATCTCGAGTTTAGGAATTACACATGGCAATTTTCTATCACTTTTTCTTCCAAGACCGACATGGGCCCACTATCAATGAAAATAGAACATAGTAAATTGTACAATGGTCCTTTCAAAATTACAATTCTGTTTGCTTCTATGTATCAGTGTGAGAAATGATTTGCATACCAACTCAAATAAAGCACCCCGCCCCCGAAAAAAAGAGAGAGAGAGAGAGAAAATGTGATAGTCCCACATCTGTTGTCTTAATAGGCTGATCGGAGGAATTTAATTTGCGGTTTTCATGTTTCGAAAGCCTGATGTAGGATGTATATTAGATTTATCTATAGCGTTGTTCTAACAGAGTCATTTTGACACAAAATAGAATTTTTTCTAAAATGACTTAACTTTCCTTTTTTTTTACATACTTCGGTACGTTTTGTGAGCAATTTACCGAGATATTTAAAAATTTATTTTGGCGCGCTTTTTTCAGTTGCGCCAAGAATAACTGACTTGGCAAAATTTTTAATTTAAGGTAACCTATTTTCAATTCTCTTTGTCTGCAAGAGTGGGAAAAAAGTGCATCTTACATTCTTTGAAATAATTTGTTTAACAAAGTGCCTAAGCCACATTTGGCGTTGTTATCGCTTATAACAAATACGCGAAATTTCAAAACGCGCTGGTATATAAATTAACGTATCTTGGGACATTTTGAATAAAGAACTAATTTCATACAGGTATTCCTAGAAATACATCTGCTTTAAGATGATGACAAAAATTTTATTGGCTGCAATTCAATTTTTTTTCGAAAAATTTATTAAAATTACTAAAAAATACAAGTTCCAAAAATAAATCACCTGTGAATTTTATTTGGATCGAACCCAAATTTCGAATTGTGAAAGAAGGAATCCAATAAGTGTAATAAAAAAAGAGATATTAATACATATATACAAAATTCAATAACACTTTGAGAAGCTAAAATTTTGAGAGCTACTTTTTTAAAAAACTACTCGTGCGATTCATACAAAACTTGGCACTTTAGCATAATTTGAGTCGTAAAACTGAAATATGGAAAAACATTTGTATGTCTTTTCAGAAAAAGTCCGATTTTGTATCAAAATACCTATGTTAGAACAATGCTGCACATAAATCTCATACATATCCTAAGTCGCGCTTTCGAGACAGGAAAAACGCAATTTAAATTTCGTCAGTTGGTCTAGTATGGCAAATACAGAACTGCCCCTCCCCTTTTTTGTGCAGAGTGTACATGCCGATCTCAGACTTAATCTTACCAGCATATATCCAACACAGAACAGCTGTACAAAAATTATAATACTAATCCGTATTACTAAAGAGAGTAAGAACATTTATTCTATTTTTAGTTAATAATATAAAGATTATACAAACTCTAATAACCTTGAATTATTAAAACAAATACGAATTTTTTCTTATTAACTTAATTAAAATAGATATAAAATTAATTCAGTTTTAATGAATTGCATTTTAAAAATATAAGCATATAGGTAGCGACATATGATAAAAAATTGCTTTCGAAGGGAATAAGAATAAGGTAGTCTGTGGAATATTCTAATTTATAAAAATGGTCCTACTCAAAAAAAAAAAAAGAAAAGTTTGTAAAACGCTGAATTACGGGCGTTCAGTCGATTGCTATTTGTCTAAATGGAGGAGAATTTGCTCACAGGAACTGCTACAATTTTTTTTTACATAACGAGAAAAATCACGAAACCTTCATGTTTGCACACCCTCTGGGTGTAGCAAGGAAGCTACAGCATATAAGCAAACGTGTATTTTTTATCATTTGTCACGAGTCACATCATTTCTATGAAGAATAATAACATGTCAGGAAAATTCTTTAAATTCAATATGTATAAAAAAACATATTATATTATAGTTCGACCGCCTCATCCGCGACTATGAGCACAAACACGCATGCGCAATTCTGACCGAGTTATTCTCAAAATAGGATGGAAAAATGGGTACTTTTTTCCCCACCAGCTTAACTCTTTCCGGAGAAAAGATTTTCACCTGAGCTTTCACGTCGCAGCAAATAGTAAGGCCTCTTTTGGACGAGTCTACGTGTTTTGGCAGAATGCCGACCAGGGTTGCGTTTCAGACAGTCGAACTATACCAAGTACATATTTCTATGGACTAAATTTTGTTTTTCAAATTTTTTCAGAATTCTAAGTGTGTTGTGGGTCTAATGTAAAAGGCGCTTATGTGTTACAAGGAAACCACGATAAGAAATGTAATAAAACAGTGTGATTAAAAAATGCTTCAGGGAAAATCATAAATTAGTTTAAGATGCTACTCACAAACTCCAATTTTTTAAACTAGATTCTTCAACAGCGAACAGCATTTTAGTATTCTTTAATGCATCATTTAACTAATTTTCCTTACTTGTGATTTAGTTTTCTTTCCTCCTTCTTTGATATATGCTAAAACATTTACGGTGGATCAAATACTTAACAGAAGCTGATATTCGTACATCCTAGAAAATGATTAAGATTAGCATTTTCACATACAGATATCTAACGTAAAATAATGTGAGTGAATTTTATATTCGGACTAAAATACTCGAAAACTTGTAGAATAATATTGTTACGAATTTCACATTTATTTGGCTATGTATTTAGAATTGTAATTAAAATTCCTTTTTATTTCCCCGTGCAACGCAGACGATTTTTGAAGAGAAAGCTACGTCGAAAAAAAAATAGCAATAAAAATAAAAGAGCGCGTGCATTTAATGCTTAATAAATAAATATCTCGTAATTACTGTTGCCATCCAGAAAAATCTAGAAAAATCGTGATTGTTCTACTGATAATTAAAAAGCTTATAAAAGCCGAGGTGAAACACCTCATCTCAGTTGTTGTAGTTGCTGTTATACTTGTAGCTGTAAAAAGCGAACTGCTGTTTGTTTACTTAATGCTGTATTGATTGTAACGAATTCGCTGTGAGATAGAATTATTTTATCTGCTTTGAACTGAGTTTTTGCTAAACGTTTGAGATATTGTGATATTGTGCGAAGATCTGTGAAGAAATATTTCAGCATTTTAATTCATTTCTTGTGGAAAGAATAAATTTTTGTTAACTTTTTAACGACTTGTGCATTCAATATATAACGAACCCGTACGCACGTAACAATTTTTGGTGTCAGGAGTGGGGTTTTTGAATGCCATTAACTAGAGCAATGGAAGAACAATTAAGACAATTTATGGCAGCCTTTGTTGCATTTAAAGAAGAAATTAAAGCTGGCCAAGTTTCTTTTAAAGAGGAGATGAAAGCTGGTCAAGCATCTGTTAAGGATGAAATGAAGGCTGTTCAGGAATCTGTTAAAGATGAGAATCTGTTAAAGATGAGATCAAAGCGGTTCAAGAAGAGATGAAATTGGGTCAAGAAGAGATGAAATTGGGTCAAGAATCCGTTAAGAAAGAGATGAGAGCTGTTAAAGCAAGTCAAGAAGAAAGGAAAAAGGAAATTACTTGCATAATAGAAAATAAATTCGAGGCTATGGAAGGCAGAATATAAAGTTTCTTCTGCCAAAGAACAAATAGAAGAGAGAGTTTCTGCCGTAGAACAAGAAATCGATTACAGAGTTTCTGCTGTGAAAGAGCAAATTCAAGTAAAAGTTTCTGTTGTGGAACATCGAATCGAAGGAAGAGTCTCTGCCGTCCAACACCAAATCGAAAAACAAATTGATGACAAGGTTTCTGAAGTTGCAAAAGAAGTTGATACCTTGAAGAAAATCGTAGCGACGGCGGGAAGCAATTTGGATACTTTTAAATTTGTAGCCATGCCTGCGCATCCCTCTCTGAAGCTATCGACATATGATGGGAAGACTAGTGTATAAGACACAATTTTCTATAGTTGCGGAAGCAAATGGATGGGATTCCCAAGCTAAGGCCTGTCATCTTGCCGCTTCTCTGAGAGCAGACGCAGAGGATATCCTTCAGACTCTTCCCGAAAACAAAAGGCTAGATTTCGAAGCTCTGTCCGGCGCATTGGAGCTGCGTTTTGGAGAGAAGTGTTTAAAAGACTATAGCAGGCTTCAGTTAAAATCTCGTCAACAGAAGCCTACGGAAACATTTCAAGAGCTCGCCACGGATGTTGAAAGGCTGTCCGACCTCGCCTTTTTGGAGTGCCCGACAGAAACAAGAGAAATCCTGTCACTGCAGTACTTCATCGACGGCATCCGGGATCCTGAAATACAGAAAGCACTGCGAATGGCTGATGTGAAGAACTTGAAAAGCGCTCTAGTGTACGCCATGAAATTCGAGGCAGCACAGCAAGCCACTCGTAGAGACCGCCACCCAATCAGAGCTGCTCACATACAAGAACCAGTGGATCCAATGACTGCTCGCCTAGACGATTTAACCAGAAAGGTGAATGCTTTGACACGGAATACTGGTGACAAGAAACCATTCGTAAAGTGCTGGAACTGCGGTGCTGAAGGGCACATTTGAAGAAACTGCAGAACACCCCAGAGCACGGATGTTAAGACCGCGCCTATTAAGAAGGAGGGAAACTAATTCGTGGCCATCTCGCGGGGCGGAGGTTGCCAGATAATGAAAAGCCCCAGTTTAAAGCGCTTCAGATTTCTGCAGTGAGTGGCGGCAATAACGGAATTTTCATCATGGGACAAATCAATGGAATTCCTTGTAACATGACGATCGACACGGGAGCCAATGTTACCATCATTCGAAAAGATTTGGCTCAACAACTCGAAGGTAAACTTATCTGGACGCCGCCCTGCGTTACCCTCCAGACTGTGTCCGGCGAGAAGATCAATATAGAAGGGAAATTAAACGTTAACATCACCTTTGGAAGTGCCGCTTACCATCACACGGCTTATGTAGCAGAAATTACAGACCCTTGCATACTCGGATTGGACTTTTTAAGGAAATACAATTTTTCCTTGGACTTTAAAAATAACGAACTGCATTCTGCCTCTGAGGACATAACTTTATTCGGGATTAATGATGAAGGAGTGAAATCTATCCACAAAATCATAGCTCAAGACGATATCACAATACCGGCAAGAACAGAAATTTTACTTCCTGGATCCATAGCCGAAAATAGAAATTTCCGCTACGGCGTCATGGAATATCCCAAGAATTGTAATAGCCCTAAAGGAGTATTAATAGCCTCAGCACTCGTCGACCTATCGGGGACCGTTATCCCGGTGAGAGTTGCCAATGTAACTGATAAGGCGAGAGTTATTAAGAAAGGTGAAGTGGTTGCAGAATGTACTCCAGTAACCAGCGTTGAAAGAAAAAGTAACATCTCAAAAACCGTGTCTTCAAACAACATTATATCGGAGTTATTGCAGAATGCGCAATTAAACGATGAGGAAAAGAATGTTGCCGAGCGTGTCATTAAAGATCTTCAAGATGTTTTCTCCCGCTCGTCTTCTGACGTTGGTCGAACCAGTTTAACTCAGCATAGAATTGATACTGGTGACCATCCCCCAATCAAGCAACATCCAAGACGTCTGCCGATTTCGAAACAGGAAGAGGTGCGAACACTTTTAAAGGACATGCAAGAAAGCAATGTCATCGAGCCTTCAGCAAGTCCCTGGGCATCTCCCATCGTCCTGGTGAAGAAGAAAGACGGGTCAACTAGATTTTGCGTTGATTATCGCCGATTGAATGAGGTTACGAAGAAAGACAGTTACCCTCTTCCTAGAATTGACGACATTCTGGATACTCTTTCTGGAAGCAAGTGGTTCTCGACACTTGATTTAAAGAGTGGATATTGGCAGGTAGAAATACATCCTGATGACCGAGAAAAGACGGCATTTACTACAGGACACGGACTTTGGCAGTTCAAGGTGATGCCGTTTGGACTATGTAATGCGCCGGCTACATTCGAACGTCTAATGGAGACTGTTTTAAAAGGTCTTTCATACGAAGCCTGTCTGATATACCTGGATGACATCATCATCGTCGGGAAGAGTTTCGAAGAACATTTGGAAAATCTTAGAAAGGTGCTTCAGAAACTGAAAGAAGCCAATCTGAAATTGAATCCCGCTAAATGCAAATTATTCAGACAGGAAGTGACTTACCTCGGACATGTCATCTCTGCTGAAGGTGTACGCACGGATTCTGAAAAAGTGTCAGCAGTTAAAGAATGGAGACGTCCCGAAAATGTCCACCAGCTGAGAAGCTTTCTAGGACTTTGCACCTACTATAGGAGATTCGTGAAGGATTTTTCATCCATTGCCAGACCCCTTCACAAGCTGACAGAGAGCAAGCAAAAGTTCGTGTGGACAAAAGAATGTGAGGATGCATTTAAGAATCTGAAGGAAGCCTTAACATCTGCTCCAATCCTGACGTATCCTCAGCTCGACAGACCATTTATTCTCGACACGGATGCGAGTAATGAAAGTGTCGGCGCTGTTCTGTCCCAAGAAATAGAGGGCCAAGAACGTGTAGTGGCTTACTGGAGCAAGTGCCTATCTAAACCGGAGAGGAATTACTGTGTCACCAGGAAAGAGTTGCTCGTCATAGTCAAAGCCGTAGAACATTTCCATCATTATCTATACGGCAGAAAATTCCTGCTCCGCACAGATCATGCATCATTGGCCTGGCTTTTAAATTTCAAGAATCCTGAGGGTCAGATAGCCAAGTGGATACAGAGACTCCAGGAATATGACATCATTATCCGTCATCGCAAGGAACTGTCGCACGGAAACGCTGACGCATTAACTAGAAGACCTTGCCCAGAAAACTGCCGATATTGTTCCAGGGTCGAAGCTAAATACCAACTGGTTAATCCAGTCGCACGGCAAATTACAACATCAGCATCGGTTGATCCAGAACCATGGAGTGACAAGGAAAGACCAGATGGAAGACTGTGATATTAAACCCATAATTGAGTTAATGGAGACCTCAAACAGAAAACCTACCTGGCAGGACATTTCGAGCTATAGTCCCACGACAAAACAATATTGGGCTCTCTGAGACTCATTCCATATTCGAAACGGCGTCTTGTACCGAAAATTCGAATCGGATGATGGAAAGACATTCCGATGGCAGCTGGTACTCCCAAAATCCCGGATCCCTGAGGTCCTTAAAGAATTACATAGCAGCCCTGCAGGAGGTCACTTCGGAATAATGAAGACCTTGCAGAGAGTTCGGGAGCGTTTCTATTGGAATAATGCAAAGGATGACGTGCAAAAGTGGTGCCGATCTTGCGATGCCTGTGCAAGTCGGAAAGGACAGAAGAAACGCAGCCGGGGGAAGCTGCAACGTTACAATGTAGGAGCACCTTTTGAACGTATCGCCTTAGACATCTTAGGACCTCTGCAACGAACTGCTGATGGCAACAAATACATCCTCGTTGTCATCGATTATTTCACCAAGTGGCCTGAAGCGTATCCTATTCCTGATCAAGAGGCTGTTACAGTAGCAGAGATGATGATACAGCACTGGACTTCCAGGTTCGGAGTTCCTCTTCAGTTACATTCCGATCAGGGAAGGAATTTTACCTCGGCTGTAGTCAAGGAACTTTGCAAACTACTAGGCATTGACAAAACCCAAACGACGCCTTTACATCCCCAGTCGGACGGTATGGTAGAGAGGTTTAATCGAACCATCCTCTATAACCTCTCATTAGTGGTTTCCAGAAACCAACAGGACTGGGAAAAGAAGTTGCCTCTATTTTTACTGGCTTACCGCAGTGCTGTCCACGAGACTACCGGCTATTCCCCATCTTATATGCTCTTCGGTCGTGACCTTCGTCTGCCATGTGATCTTTTGTTTGATCGCCCTCCGGATGCCCTTTCATCGCCTGAGGAATACATTCAAGATCTCCAGGAACGGTTTGAGGTGATGCACAACTTTGCACGAGAGCGAGCCAACTTGACGACGGAGAAGATGAAGACCCGCTACGACACGAGAGCTACTGGACATCGTTTCAACGAAGGAGACAGGGTGTGGTTATGGAATCCGACTCGTCGAAAAGGACTTTCTCCTAAACTACAGTCACCTTGGGATGGTCCTTACACAGTCCTAAACAGGCTGAACGACGTCGTGTGGTTCGGATCTGTAAGTCATCGAACTCTAAACCTAAAGTCGTTCATTATGACAAGTTAGTTCATTACTATGGCCATAGTACGTAGTGTATATAGTTTTAAATAATAATGTACATAGTATAAGACCATGGTCTTATTTGTATTTAGTATTTGATTTGTATTTGTTAAGTATTAGTATTTGATAAGTATTTGTATTTAATAGCATTTGTATTTGATAGTATTTGTACTTAGTATTTGAATTGTATTTCGCGTTGGATAGAATTTAATTTGCTGAAAGTCACTTATTGTAATTATTGTTTATTTTGTTATTATAAAGTAATGTTTATTATAGCACTGAGGCCTTAGTTGTAAGTTTGGCTTCCTGTCCAAGGATTGTACTGCCCGGGACGTGCAGTCCTTGGGAAGGGGGCAATGTTACGAATTTCACATTTATTTGGCTATTTATTTAGAATTGTAATTAGATTTGCTTCATGTTGCCTTAGCAACGCAGACGATTTTTGAAGAGAAAGCTACGTCAAAAAAAAAATAGCAATAAAAATAAAAGAGCGCGTGCATTTAATGCTTAATAAATAAATATCTCGTAATTACTGTTACCATCCAGAAAAATCTAGAAAAATCGTGATTGTTCTTCTGATAATTAAAAAGCTTATAAAAGCCGAGGTGAAACACCTCATCTCAGTTGTTGTTGTTGCTGTTATACTTGTAGCTGTAAAAAGCGAACTGCTGTTTGTTTGCTTAATGCTGTATAATGCTGTATTGATTGTAACGAATTCGCTGTGAGATAGAATTATTTTATCTGCTTTGAACTGAGTTTTTGCTAAACGTTTGAGATATTGTGATATTGTGCGAAGATCTGTGAAGAAATATTTCAGCATTTTAATTTATTTCTTGTGGAAAGAATAGATTTTTGTTAACTTTTTAACGACTTGTGCATTCAATATATAACGAACCCGTACTCACGTAACAATATTGATTCAGTATGAAATTAGCATATGTCTTCTAGTCTTTATTATTCTCTTTAACAGATTAGGGTCTTAAATCCAAAAGTCCATAACATTTAAAAAAAATTACAAAATTAAAACAGGTACGTAGGATGGATTGTAGTTTGCGCGAAAATGAATTGCAAGGACTGAAAACTTTGTGGGAAAGGGAAAATTTAATTTAAATTTTCACTAACATAGGACGCTTTATTTTACCAGTAGTAAGGACACAGAAAAGTTCTATTCCAAAGTTTCTTCTAGTGGTGAATAATCTGACTAATTAGTTTTGAACTACACATTAGGTTTCATGAATTTAATAAATCATTTCCAAGTCTGATTTGACCTCCAAATATAGACGTACATTTATTTGATTAAAAAAATACACTTACAGTGTTCGGAATCCGCTGCTCATAATTACTTTTCAATGTAGTACAACACTATTGATGAAGAATTGAACTGAATGCTCATCCCCTTCAAAAGAAATTCCCTTCCTTGAGATTTCCTTTCGTGCAAATGGAATTCATTAAAAACCGATTCTTCGACTTTTTTAAATTTTTGAAATCTTTATGGAATTCTTTATTATACAAAATTATTGTTATTATTACGGACTTCTTTTTACTTCTTTATTATAAAAAAGAGCGAAGTTGTTTACCTCTTTTTACCTGATTTCTGAAAGCATATATGATGTTTTTTTTAAAAAGACCGCTTCTTCTGGCCTTAAGATGCGACACCCAATTTTTGTGAAGAATATGACGAAAATGGGCGTTATTGATCGACAGGAGTCCATAAACATCAAGTAAACAATCGATTCTAGAGCAAGTTTAAGGCCTCCTCATCTCTTTCCAGAATTCATTTTTTACGTTTCAAAAATCGCCATTTCGATTCGATTCTCAATTGCATTGTAAACATCGAGCTTATCTGTATATCCATTAATAAGGAAACATCCCGAAACATTTGAAGAAACTTCTAACTTCATTTTGAAGTTTCTTTCAAACTTCAGTTTTGTAATGAGTTTGAAGAGTAAAATTGGGTGTTGAAAAATGTAATTGATTCTTTGTTTGTTATATAATGAAAATAATAAGTACCTGTCATCTTTTATAAACACGAAAAGGATGCCTTAATTTTTAGAAATCTTTTTAATGCTGATTTTAAGTGATAGGGTAGTGTATTGAATTTTGTGGTTCAAAATTCACGTGCGCCTTAGGTCTATAATTCCTAGACAGAATGGCCAGAAGCAGTGGCGGCTCGTAGCTAAAATTAATTAATTCCAAAAAAATTTAACCTTTGTTTTAAACCTGTGTAAAGGGAAACAAACATGTATAAAAAGAAAATTTATTTTGAAACTTCCATGAAATTTTACAAAAGAAAACTTAAACTTTTCTTAATTACTTTGACTTAAATTGTTACAGTTCAAGCTTTACCTATTCATTTAAAAATGAAATCCATTCTTCTTGTTTTAATTTGCGCGAAGATATCAATAATTTTCTCCTTGATCTCTGGATGACAACTGAGGAAATTTTTCTATAGTGAAAGCATTGCAAGCGCATGAAAACGAAAGCTCTTGAAGTTCATTTACAGTCACAGAATTTATTACTTGAGGATGCAAGGACATGGTTAAAGTTTTCTGTAAAATAAAAGAACCGAAAAAAATGAATCAAATAGAATAGCTGAAAAATAATCTAACCAAGAATATGGTGTATGATTTTTAAACACAGCACACGTGGAGTAAAAAAAAGAACCAGCTCCCAACGACACTCCAGATTCGGCACTGCAAAAGCGACAGTGCTCTCTCCCTCTCAGCCTCGTACGCTGCTTCCTAAGAGCGCATGCGCAGAACAGCCAAATACCACACGCGCAGAGTAAGAAATAATCACGTTTCCAGAATTTCGGCACTGCAAGAGCGACAGTGCTGTTTTATCTCCCTGGCTCGAGTGCTGCTTTCTGTGCGCGCTTGCGCAGAACAGCCTTGTGAAGAGCAGTTCCATACAAAAACTTTCGTACCTTTTTCACAAACTGGAGGATGGCTATTGACATTAAGTTTAAAGATTATATATTGTAGAAGTATAAAGAAAGAATTAAAGAAAAAAGAGCTCATTATATTAAATATTAAAAATAATAATAAGTGGAAACAGGGGATGCTGCAGTTCCGCAGTGCTTATTACGAGCCGCCACTGGTCAGAAGGCTTCACTGAGGTAACTCATTATTTGAGAGTTAGAAACCTTAAGATGCAATACGATACTTTATGCTCTTATTGAAAATGTTGAATCTCAATGATTTATGCTCTCGCTGAAAATGTTGAACGAAATCACTCTTTTTAAATAAAATAAATCAATTATGACTAATAGAAAAAATCAAAAATTCTGCAAAAACATGGAAAATTTATTTCCTTCCCAGCTTTAAACTGTTGTTGTTGTTGCTCATGCTCACTTGTCTGACAGAGTTAGACCAAGCCCACGAGAATTCTCGTGTCAAGGAGGGCTACATTACGCCTGTTGTTGGCAATAGCCTTGAGCAACTATCAGATGACAGTACGATTTGGCTCAGTTCCGCCCCCAATTTTGATGGAGAGCACCCTGGGGGCACGGGTTCGAGGGTCTCCCACCCCTCTCCCCTTCCACCAAACCACATGAGAGGACTTTCGGCTCGCCGCATATTTAAAATGCCGCCGCGCCGCATCGACACTATACATTTACAAACATCCATGCCTTCTCCGGGATTCGAGTTGGGTTGGGTTATTCAATTATGGCAAAGCACACGAGGGCTATCTGCCTAAAGGGAGGGATGCCTTCGTGGAGGACTTTCTAAGGGAAACTGGCTCGTATACACGTTACACATGGGGAAAATCGCGAAAACGCCCATGCAGCCAGCCCGTTTGCGGGATTCGAACCTCGGACCGAACTACCAGTGTTCAGCGTTTTTTCCGCTCGGCCGCTGGTGGGCCTTCTCCGGGATTCGAAACCGAGCCCTTCGGCACGGCAGTCAGCGACCCTAACTACTATACCGGTTGGGCGGCGCTCTAAAATGTTTTGTATATAAGCAAATGTATTTAACGTGGATTTTCCTGCTGGGGAAAATGTTGGAGAGCAACGAAGTAAACACTACTTGTTTGTCAAAAAATTGATGAAGAGGTCACTATAAATCAGCTAAAAATTATCTGTTGTATAAACGAGTTAAAACTGAGCTTTCTTTAAAGAAAAAAAGAATGTAATATGCATTTAACATAATATGCAATCCTTTAACAAACCTAAAGAAATCCAGACCAAAGTCAAATACGTGAATACTTACTAACTCCAGCATATGTCTTTGTTTATCAACTGCCTCCATAGTTGACAGCTGGTATTAAACAAGGACATCCGAGTTTTACCTTGGGGTAAACTGTATTGCTTTACGATTCCAAATAACCATAGAGTATATTTCTTCTTTAGTATTAACGCTAGGGAAAATTTTGCGTGAATAAATAAGTGGATTATGAAAGGTTCTAGATTTTGTGACAATTCAAAGCTTGCGAAAAATTAGCCCTTTCATTAATTATGTAGGATGCAGGAGTAAATTTTAGACTAGTCTCTACCATATTCATTATTTAGACGTTATTCTTTCTTTCTCTCCTCTTCATAAAGAAGGATATGTTTCCTGGATGTATTTGCGTTGGGTGACTGAGGTAATATTTCTTTGCTGTTGAACATAGGTAGCGTGGACTGGATCAATTGAACATAGGACTGGCTGTCAGTTCTCTGCAGAGTGGAAGTGTGTGTTGAGGAAATCTTCCATGGTTTAAAAGAATACATTCAGCTTGTATAGTAGTCAACAGTCCATTGTTGTCACAGATTACTGTAGATTGTCCTGCCATTTTATACCTCCTCCCATTTCTGCTGCCACTGTTGCTATTATTGTTGCACAGAGTAGTTTTGACATGAGATGATTTCTTGTTCATGTTATGTAAAGCATGCCACTGCTCAGTATCACCAGATAATGCACAGTTTGTTTTGTAATTATGCCTGTTCCTATACTTCTTTCTTATGCTTTGATCCTTGAGGTTATAAGATATTTCTCCCATCTTCTTCGCATGCCTTTGTGGTGTAGTGGTCAGCACGCTGGGCGCGTATTCCAGAGGTCCGTGGTTCGAGTCCTGGCGAAGGCGTTGCTCATCTTTCATGTCTCCTGCTTCGAAATAACCTAATGACTCTACAGGCGGCGCCCGAACTAAAAGGTGATCGATGATGATTCTCCACCACCAGGATTTGGCGAGTGGGGACTCTAATCCCCAGTCGCCCTTTAAAAGGGGATGTATATAAGGTATTTCTCCCACCTTCTTCGCATTCCTTCGTGGTGTAGTGGTCAGCACGCTGGGCGCGTATTCGAGAGGTCCGTGGTTCGAGTTCCAGGTAAGGCGTTGCTTATTTTTCACGACTCTTGCTTCAAAAACCTAATGTCTCTACAAGGTAATAATATGTTGATTCGTGTGTTTGCTCAATATTTGTTGAATTCTATTCACAGCTGGAGGTACATTTTGAATTTTTCTAATGACATGAAAAGCGAGTTAGCAGTCAGACTGACTATTAAATTAATTGTTTTAGGTTCTTCTTGCACACTGCATTATCTTCTGTATTCTTGTTGTCATCTAAGCTTGAAACATTTGTCTTTGCCTCATCAAGTGATATTTCCATGTTCTGATTATTTTGCTGTCTTTTCCAGAATACTTGGACAATTTGTCTTACCTTTCCATTTACAATCATCCTTGAAGGCTTATCACATTAGTCGTAATGTAGTACAGGTGCCCTATATCGCCGATAGAAAGCTAATTATCCATGCAAAAATTATTGGTTTCCTGTAAGCTGAGTTGAAGATCATGAAGGCTTTAGGATAAAGGCCACAGTAATGTAACATATACTGACAAAGTAAAATGTCACGGATCTAGGCAGCTGTGTGCGGAAAGCTCTCATCGGATCACGCATATCTTGATCAACGAGCGTGTAATTTATTTGTTATCTAAAGAACATTAGGTTTTCAAAGCTTCAAGCGTGAAAAATTGATTGTGCTCTCGCTGGGATTCGAAGCATAGATTTCCCATTTTGCCAGCTAGAAGTGTTAAGTACTTTTACAACGGGAACGCACAAGGGGAATGTGAAAATGGTCATGCCTCGAATTGAAGTCTCAGTCGACAAGCTCAGGTGTTGATGATTTGTCATCCATCACAAGTTTAGTTTATTTCGGTTTGAAAGACCTTTTGGCTTTCTTGAGTCGGGAAATGAAAGAAAACAGCATTGCTTTTGACGGAATTCGAATCACGGATCTTCTAATTAGGTAAATGGATGTTACACCGAAAGAGCACACATGACAAAACGCGAAAATTAGTTACTGCTACAGTTAAGCAAATGTGATTCTATACAGCATATTGTTGACATTCTAAAAATAGCGATTTTCCCTTTTGCGTAATGTACACTGCGCAAAAAAAGGGGGGACAGTTCTATGTTTCCCTTTCTACTGGGCCGATTGACGAAATTCAAATTGCGTTTCTCCTTTGCCGAAAGCGCGACTTAGGATATGTATTAGATTTATATATAGTATTGTTCTAATATAGGTATTTTGACACAAAATCGGACTTTTTCTGAATTTTCTGACTTTTTCTGAATCCGTTTTTTCCATATTTCAATTCTACGACTCAAATTATGCCAAACTGCCACGATTTGTAAAAATCGCACGAATAATTTTTAAAACATTGGCTCTCAAAATTTTAGCTCCTCAATGTTAATTCAATTTGATATATATTTATTAATATCTCTTTCTTTCTGAAACTTATTTGATTCTTTCCTACACAGTTCGAAATTTAGGTTCTTTCCAAATAAAATTTACCCATTTTTTTATGATTTATTTTTTGAATTTGTATTTTTAAATAATTTTTATAAATTTTTCGAAAAAGGTTTTGAATTGTAACCTATAAAAGTTTTACACCATCTTAAAGTAGATGTATTTCTAAGCATACCTGCAAAACATTAGAGCTTTTTATTCAAACTTTCCAAGAATATGCGTGAGTTTATATATTGGCGCGTTTTGAAATTTGGCATATCTGTTGAAAGCGATAATAGCGGAAATGTGGTTTACGCACTTTGTTAAAATTATTTGAAAATAAGAACGATGTGACGTTTTTCTGCTCATCCACAATGTAAAAAGGTAGAAAGGATGTGACTTTTTTTCCGCTCCTGCACAATGGAAGGAATAGAAAAATAGATTGCCATGTATTAAGAAGTTCGCCAAGTCAATTATTCTTGGCGCAAACTGAAAAAAATTCGCGAAGTTAAATTTTTGAATTGCTCCGTAAATTTCGCACCAAATTTTACAAAATTTAATATTTAGGCATAATTTGAGTCGTAGAGTCGAAATATGGAAAAAAATGCTATGTTATTTCAGAAAAAGACCCATTTTGTGTCAAAATACCTGTGTTAGAGCAATGCTATATATAAATCTAATATATATCCTAAATCACGCTTTCGAGAAATGAAAAACTCAATTTGAATTTCGTCAATCGGCTGAGTAGATCGGGAGATATAGAACTGTTCTTCCCCCCCTCGCAGTGTACGTTGTAGAGACATTAGGCATTTTTTGAAAGTAGGAGATGTGAAAACTAAGCGATGCCCTCACGGGGACTTGAATCTCTCGAATACGCACCGAGTGTGCTGACCATTACACCACGAAGCCATGCTAAGAAGGCGGGAGAAATACTTTATAATGTTAAATTAATTTTGTTTTCAGATTGGTATGGAAATGCCATCCTGAGTCCTATTCAATCCTTTTGCACAGCCTTGTATTTCATATTTCTTAAAAATTATGAAATACATTATGCCTTTGCTAGCGTTCTCTCGAAGCGTCATGTAACATGCACAGAGGAAAAATGAATTTTATTAAAAAGCACTAACTATGCGTAGCTTATTTTAAATATTTTGGTTGTAGTTATCTTGTAGTCGACTTTGGGTAATAAAAGCTCCAGTTAAACTTCCTGACACGCTCTCTGTCAATGCACATCAATAATCCTTTAAAGGAGAGTTGGTCTCTGTTATTTGATGAAATTATTAATTTTATGTTTTAAGGTTCGCATAAAATAACTTTCTCAACTCAGCTCATCGATACTGAGCTCTGTGTTAAAAATTAATATCATTGTAATGGTTACTGAAGCCTAACTATTATTGTCATATAATCGGTACAAAATTAAATTTACCGCTCTAATCTCTACGGAACAATTAGGGATTGTGTCTATTAAACGAATAGCAAACCGTATTCATCAAAAATATTTTAACTACGTATTAGAAGCTCGATGTCCTGTTCTTGGTTCTTGAGGGTATTTGTAATCACTGCTAAAGATTTAGTTAAGTTATATGAATTGGAAGAAATACTTATCTATTTATACCAATACCCATTTTTAATATTTATGTAAACTGCATACATTCATCACGATTTTCTCTTTGAAAGTAATTTTGGGGATTAGCATATATTGTGATTTTTACACTTTATTTAATTATGGCAAATCACGCAAGGAATATCTTCTGGAAGGTAAGGATGCTTTTGCAGAGGTCTGTCTAAAGGAAACTGAATCGTATCCACGTCACACATGGGAAAAAACACGAAAACGCCCATACAGCTGGCCCGTTCGCCTGAAATCGAACCCAAGTGGAACTATTAGTGTTTAGTTACTCTACCGCCCTGCCGCTGGTGGACCTAAAAATAGGTATTGTGATTTGAAGTTAGCTCCATAGGGTACCTGCTGCAGTAATTCTGTAACACATTAATATGTGGAAAAAACGTTTTATTCTCACTTAAATTCATAAACTTTAGCTCAGGCTCAATAATTTTTCCTTGCAAGTTTGGTTTTGTTTATACAAGTTTCTGTCACAATTTAGAGATTACAAATGATGGTAGTATATCTATGGAATAGTTAACATATATTTACCTTTTTTATATCTGTATACAAATAAAATATCCCGTTTTGTCAGTCTTTTAACAAGTTTTATTTTTGAGAAAATACGCACTGATCATTTTGTTCTTCAAAGTTTCTTAGTTCTCCGTTCGACAGCTAATTAGAAATATTAATATTTAATGACGAAGCATACTATGAATATTCTAAATCCAAAACAACAAAAAAAAATTAAGCTTATCGCCATTGTCTTTTTTCCCCCTCTAGTTCTATTTGCTTTATCTTCTAGTAAAAGTTATCCGTTTGTTTTAGCCGCAAGCTTAATACAAATGCAAAGACAGGATTTTGTGAGGGGAAATTCTAACTGTGTGTATTCTGTTCTCCCTGCATTTGCATTTTTGATTACTCTGGTAAAAGCTTTTATGAATTAAGTGTTCCACTGAATCTCTATAACTACTAATTTGTTTTCAGTAAAAGACTTGCAGACAAGAAAGCATATTTGAGAAGAAAAAGTCATTTTTGTAAGTGTTTAAGAATTGCGATATTTAATACAATAAAATTGTTGCCATCCACACTGAAATATATTTTCACTTAGTCAAGGGATTCTTTCACAGAAGAGTAAATGGTGATTAATAATTTTTAGTTTAGTATGCTGAAATTGCTTAACTGATTATCGAATAAAAGACACAAATTTAAGAATAATAATAGAAGTTGGGTTAACTCTTTTGGTTTCAGCTTAAATTAATGATCTAAACAAAAAAAAAAATCAGAAAACGTTTAGATTTTATATTACACCCAAAGGGGCATTTTTTTAACGTTTTCCGTGTTACCTTTATTTATTAAATATCATGGTCTTCAAACTTAAACCATAAAATTTAATTCAACAGCAATGTCACAAAATATTTAAAAGAGCATATCTAAAATTTCCGATATACGGTGTCGGATAATGCAGATAACTTTTTTTTGGTACTGCGTTGCCATTTCTCTCTTTGAAATCGTTGAGTTTCGTAATTAAAAATTCATAAATGCTTTACAAAATATGAAATAGATAAAAAAACAAATTCCAAATTTGGACTTCCAGATGCCCATATTCGGGTGGAAAATTCAAAATTTGATGGCACTAGTTACCGTCTTCTTATCGCAATGCGAGAGATATACATACATTCATGCAGATTCTTCATTATTTAATTTCTTTAAGTATAATGTAGGGAGCTAATATTTGGTGGCGACAATTTAAAAAGTGATTCGCCGTTTATAGTAGTTAAATCAACGCAAAATGCCAAAACGAAATTAACAGCCCTGCTGGAGAAATCGCCCTTTCGGGTTAATAAAGGTGCGTTACCTGAATGTTTTCAATTTTGCCTTTCGAATCTACTTTTGAAAATGCTGCCTTTTTGAGAAATTAATCATAATGAAACAAATATTATGAAATTTTCAAAGCTGTTGTTGCTGTTATTAACAATCTCACTTGTCTGACAATGATCAGTACAAGCCTACAACATTCATCGTAGCAAGGAATCAAATACGTCGGGCGTTGGCATATAGGTGACAACCCGACTTTAGCTCAGTTCCTTTTCCAATTTTGAGAGACAGCAGCCCGGGGGCCAGATTCAAGGGGCCCATCCCTCTCACCATACATCCCACCACTCGAAAGGACTTTCGGCTTGCCGCATATTTAGAATGCCCCCATGCTGCACAGACAGTGTACATTTACAAACATCCATGCCATCTCCGGGACTCGAACCTGCACCTTTCGTTACAGCAGTCAGAGTCACAACCCACTACCGCGACTGGGCGGCACTTTAATGCTTAGTTCCTTCATCAGAATGTTTTGTTCATTGCATTACCTTAGTCGTAAACACTTTGAGTCTTAAATTGCATCAGATTACGATACTGAATTATTTTCAAAATTATGACAATTACCTTTCTTTTTTTAAGATTGAAGTAAATGTCATTATGAAGGAAATCAAAGAGCTTAAGAACTTGCATTTAATTTTTAGTTCTTAAGCTTTCATTTTCTCATCCATGAACACAATATTTCGGGAATGGAAACATTTTAATCCATTTTTTCATAATGTTGAAAATACATAAATTTTTACACTTCAAAAATAATTATCATATAATTCTTCGAACCATTTTTTTTTAAATTACGCCCCCTGGGATACGCATGTGACAATACTTCTCCTATTTTTCAAAAAATCTTTTAATAATGAGTTCTTTAAATTGAAGAAAGAGAATAATTCATTGTTATCTAGAAGCTTTCAAATACAACGAACGGTTGAGATGTACTTGCAAAACCAGATCTGACTTGTTCTTAATGAGAGCTTACAAAAGATTATACTTGAAAAAATATGCAGCCCAATTATTTAAATTTGAGCTTCAAAAGATTTTTCATATATTTAAGGTTTCCCTTGGTATCTTGAAAATGAATTCTTAAGTCTAGCTATTGCTTTTTGATTATGAACTGTATTTAAGACCTTGTTTGAAATGTTTTAGTCTACAATAAACTGACTTTTTAATGACAAGCTGTAGCGCGTGTGGTTTATGTTACTAAATTAGAAGTAAAGCAATAAATATTCCTTCCAGATCTATATTTAGAATAACTACTGAAAACTTTACGTAGTTTTAATTATAGCTATTATAAAACGATCACAGCAATGTGTAATTTTCGGTAAGAAAGTAGCTATTACAGTAACACCCAAATTTAAGCAAAATAAGGAAAATAAAGTCCTTGCATTTTCATAGCTCAGAAGAAGGAGGAAAAAGTTTTATATATATATATAGATAGTTATAGATACAGATAAATAGATAGATAGATAGATAGAAATACACAGATACATTCATAATTTAAATTTATATACAATTTTAACGCTAAAACATTTATTTTGCATTTTTCAGAATATATTTTAGAGTATGCTTGTGGAGTCTTAAAGAACTAGTAAAACTTTATCACTGCAGGGTTATTAGCTTATTTAAATTGTTTCCACCGTGACTTTCAATTGAATCCCTGTAATAGTCGTATATTATTCGCACATTTCATTCCTAAAAATATAAATTAAATAATTCATTTTTATATGATTTTTTCTTTTCTCTGCCCATTTATTTTCTTTCGTATTTTCGTTTATTTACTCCTCGTGTCTATGAGTTTATGCTATTTTCTGTTGGCTTTAGTTCTTCATATACATATTTCTTCCTGGTTTTCACGTTGTGCTTTTTTTAAAAGATCTGATGTGGACCCCGCGTGGCTTCCTTGCACGGCCTATTAAATTACACACATTTTTTGCTGCACTTCTTTTAAACTCATTTCCTCGAATTAGTCTAACCTAATTAACCAATTGTTCAAGGCAAGTTGAAAATGGCATCAAAAATTGCAAATTTTGAAATTAAATATTTCAATGTTTATCGTACGGAAGTTAAACTTCTTCTAATTTCAATTTTTCGTAACACGTATAAAAAATTAGATTTCGTTATTTGTAGAAATATGAGTTATGCGAGATGCACACATACATAAGTACGTACAGACAGTATTTGTACGTATAGTTGTGCGTACAAATGTCACGATAAAATTTCACTTTAAATTCATTTACGGTTCGCTTTGGAAAAAACAGTCCTTTATTCTTCCTGTACGTACAAACATCAAGGGAAAAAAAACTTCCAAATGGATATTGGCGTACAAATATGATACCCGAAATTTTTCGCGATTACACTACTACTTCACTTCGTACTCGAAAGTAAAAATTACTATGGCCGTTTTTGTTCTGTGTTTCATAACTGTCAAAGAATAAAGATAACGCAAATGTTTCTGAGAATCAATAAACCTAACTCTAATGCTTCTGAAGGCATAACAAAAATAACGCTAATGCTTCTGAAACAGTGTGTGATTTCCTTTGATTTACCCTTTTTTTAGCACACTTGTATGTCAACAGAAATGTAAGCGTTTTAAGCGGCCAAGTCTTATGCGAATTTTTGATCCATCATATGTACTGTTTGGATGTGAATTTTCCATAACAAACAGCAATATGCGAAACAAAGATAGAAAATATTAGCTCCAAAATCTTTTTTCTCACACATCATGAATATTATCCCATATCTCACGAATACAGTTTTATTTCCTTATTACACAACATGTCGAAGGAGAAAATTTGCACTTTATTTCCACTTCGAACTTCCTTCGCCATCTTCACATCTTCTCTTATACAGATTGGCTTGCAGCAAAAGTGTTTGAAGTTTATGCTTTTGTTTTATTACTGTATCTTCTCAAGCAGGCTTTTTATCTGACAGTTGTTTGCTATAAAAGCGTCTTCCTCACTGCCGTGTTCTCTAATCGCTTTCATAGGGATTCCTCCCTCGAAATGCTTTTTTTTTTTTTTTTGCCTTTTTCCCATTCTCAGAAACCAGTGACATTCCGTACTAGCTTCATATCTTCAGTAGGAAAACGAATTTGAATTATTTTTCGAACATGATTTTTCACTTTTTATAAATATAATTCTGTGGTAAAAGAACGTACGAGGAAGGATTTTGTAACGTCAGAAAGAGATATTTGCAGGACGTGTTCCCTCTATCATTTTTCTGTGTAAATACGAATGAATTTCCAAGTCTGCGAGAAATTTCAGCTGCAAAAGAAATCCCTTTTAGATTTAATTATTTTATTAAAACGTACAAATTTATTTACCGAGGTTACGATTTATTTTTGGATTTTTTAAATTTGTATTTTTAAATTAATCTTTACGAATCCATATTCATGATACTCTGTGTCGTTGGACATTAAATAGTAATTTCGTATGTAGATAATTATGTATCAAATGCCTTGCTTCCATCCAATAACTATCACGCCCCATTCTTATTCTGCGAGACTTCTGAGGAGACTTTGTGCCTTAGCACAAAAATGTGAACACAACTCTGGCAATACTAGGCTGTTAAGTAACGCCAGAAGGGCTCATTAATCTTCTTGGGGTTGAGCCGCGGCCGCATAATCCTACCCACTCGGATCTCAGAGCAGCCACAGATATCGGGCTCGCCCATTTATTCCCTTTGGTGGGACATTATCACGCGTTAAAGCAATGCATCTTCACGAGTAGTTTTCAGAGCCGGATGTGTTCCGCAGTGGACTGAGGAAATAATCTGGAGATACGTTTATGGGGATTGGTTAATATTAAAATTATTAAAATAACAATGTAAAGCTTCATTTCCCCGTGTGAATTTTTAATTATTTTTAATCCAAAAAACTTATTGTTAATAATAAATCTTACTGTTAATAATACTTTGCGTGAAATTCATTTGATTACAGATACAGTAAAGCATCCGCATAGGAACACCTCTCAAAGAAGGAAATACCTGAAGTAATGACAGATTTCATGGTCTCTTCAAAATCTAGTAATTTAAATATTTTTTATTTTTCAAGGGCACTCTCAGATAAATAGGGGACAACAAAAATGATTTCTTTACTAGTATTTGATCTTTTTGCTGAGAACGTGCTTAACACTCTGTGACCGAAGGCCGTATATATACGGAATATTTTTTATGACGTCTTTAAGAAAACTACATACGGGTATCTTGAAATATATCCATGAAATTAAGCCAATATATTAAAAGTACATAAATCCAGGTATAAAGTACTCTTGGCATTTTGGCAATAAAATCAAGAAAATGGCAGTTTTACATGGAAGTTTTAAGAGATTTGGGCTTTTTAAGCGAAACTCAGTTACGGTTGGAGGGTTAATATTGCTGAGTTCTGATATCCTTGCATTGCAGACTTGACCTTGTTTTTCTCACTTGACCTTACTATTTTTTAACAGTTAACTCCCATGTTCTTGTGTTAGGATAATTTTTTCAAGTAAAAACGCGCATTCCACCTTCTTTTTTTCCAACCACCTTGAAGTTGAATGTATGTAACTTAAATTTTAGATTCCATTTCTTTAAACAACGAGTTACGCGTTTCAAATATAGTACTTTGATCATTCTTCAATAATGGGTTTCTTATCATAGTTAAAACTACTTGTTTTTTCTTTTTAACTTGGCTTAATTTTTTTAAGTTTTGAAATATTCTTTTTGATAAGGCTTAAATTTGAAGTCAAAGAAACGTAGATACCACTGCAGTGGCCATTAATGAATATCCCAGCATAAGAATATAAGGTATTTCTCCTGCCTTCTTATCATGCCTTCGTAGTGTAATGGTCAGTACACACGGCGCGTATTCGAAAGGTAAGGTCCGAGGTTCGAGTCCCGGGGATGGTATTGCTCATTTTTTATGTCTCCTGCTTCGAAGTAACCTAATGACTCTACTGTGGCTCCCGAACTAAAAACAGTTATGGTGGATGATGATTCTCGACCACGAGGATTTTGCGATTGGAGCCCCTAAACCCAAGTCTTCCTTTAAAAGGGGGGGTATATAATGTATTTCTCCAGCCTTCGTGGTGTACTGGTCAGCACCGGGCCCGGATTCGAATCTTGGAGAAGACTTGGGTGCTTCAAGTGCATAGTGCTTTGCGGCATGTGGGCACTTTAAATACACGGCAAGCTGAAAGCTCTGGTCTGGTTTGGTGGTGTAGGAAGAAAAGTGGGAGACTCTTGGATAAGTCCGCTGGGAGATTCTTCATCAAAACTGGGACATAATTGAGAAAAGTCGTGCATTCACTTCTAAGAGTTGCCTAAGACTCATGCCAACGACAGACGCAATCCTGCACGCCTCGTCATGATAAAGTCGTGGACTTTTCTGATATTACTGTTCGAGCAGTGAAATGAGTCACAACAACATTGTGTTAGAGAGAAACCACTCAAGACTGGCAAAGCGTCTCGATCTCAGTACCTTAATAATTTCGAAAAGTCGAAATTATTAAAGTACTAAGACTTATCTCAAATTAACCAATAATTTTGATTGATTTAAAATAATAATTCTTTAAAATAATAATTAATTTAAAATAATAAATAAACCAATAATTTCGATTGACTTAAAATAATAATTCTTTAAAATAATAATTGGTTTAAAATAATAAATAAACCAATAATTTTGATTGACTTAAAATAATAATTGATTTAAAATAATAAATAAACCAATAATTTCAACTGACTTAAAATAGTAATGGATTTAAAATAATAAATAAACCAATAATTTCGACTTACTTAAAACAATAATTTGATAATGCAACCTTCCATTCTAATTTGCAAGTAGAATATATGAAAATAATCACTTCAGTCTCTATTACTACATGAAAATATAGCCTTGCATATTTATATTATTGTTGGTTTTTATAAGATATTATTTTTTTCATTTAAAGCATCTTCCAGGAAATTAGTTTTAAAATCAACAATTGAAGAAAGGGAATATTCGACACGTGCAACAGTTTAAGCAGCAAATAATTATAAATTGTTTTACAAAAGCTAGTTTTAATAAATGTACTACAGCATTTAATATTAACGAAGTTGAGAGTAAATCTGATTTTAATGCACAACAATTGATAAATACACTTACTCCAAATAATATTTGAACTTCTAAATAAATTTATTTGATGAAATCGCGGCAGTAGAAGGTGATGAATAAAATACCATCAATAGTATGGTACTGATTATGGGAAAAGGAAGAATGAAGATGAAGAAAATTGTGAAAAATGTATTAATTCAGATCTTTCATTATCAGGACTTGCATTTCCTCTCATCCGCTTGGCGAACATGATGTGTCTGACTAGACAGTGAGTTTGACTACAAACTATGTCCTGTGGAGTGTAGCAAAGACGACAAGATGAGAAGGGTTAAATTACCCTTTATTTTCCACGATATCACAGGCGCTCCTGCACTTCGGGATACAAAGACCAACCACGTGTGGTTTGAACGTAAAAATATAAGACTACTAACTAACTAAAATTTAAATAAGATCTAACTTTTAATATTTTGAACAGGTTACTAACATTAAGACTGGCCTTTTAAATTACTACGTATATAGTACGCAAACTGCGCAAAGTTTATCTCTTTAGCTTTCGAGAGGACTAAAACCTCTGGCCTTAAGGGCGGACAGTAACTGATGGCAAGCTCGCGTGAAGTCTAGTGGCAAGACAACTCACTCTCTCCCCTTCTAATTCTGCTCTTTACAAAAAGCCGCAGCTTAAATACTTAAGCGTTAGCAAGTACAATTTTCATAAACATATTCACGCGTTTATTCTGGCCGGAAGTGGAAAATAAGAGATGATAGTAAAGTTTTAAAATCAAATAAACGTTAGTCAAACTTAAGATCCTTACACCATAACATAATTTTTGTGAAACATATAATACGCGAAAACCTCTAACGGTATATTCCAATTGTAGTTATAAGGGTGATAACGATGGTTTATATTAATATTTTGAGTTGAAAGTTTGCTTTGAAAATCACACTGGAAACACAAATTGCAACCAAAATGTATCACTGATTATTTTAACCAGAATAAAATTAAGTGCATTAATTACTAATACATATTAATTTACGATGTTTATCGTTGTGCGTTTATATTTTAATAAACTTTAAAGCAGACAAAATATTTTTATGTTAATAACAAAACTGATGCAATAAGCTTAATTATGTATGACAAGAGTAGATAAAAAATTTTTCAACAGCCTCAGATTTAAGAATATCTGTTCTCTTAAATGTAATTTTTGGCTACTAACCAAAGTATAGTGAATTAGAGAAGATATTGTTCCTTACATTACAGATATTTTGAAGAAATGGACCGTATCGAGTTAAAAAGTCTCATGATAACAAAATCTTCTTCATACTAACCACATGAAGAAGGATTTCTCAAGAAGTCATACACTGCCCGACATCTGTCGAACGCAGCCACGAGCCACTGTGTTAAAACATATTTATGTCTTTTAGAAACGTTTTCATCTGTTATATGAAAGTCAAAAATGCGGAGAAGAGCTAACCAGTATTAAGCGGCGAGTCTTACATTACCTTCAGTTATGAGGATTTTTGATAAAGGAACTTCGTTGAGGCATCATAGATTTGAAATTTAAAGGAATGTATGCATAGTTTTAGAAGAATTCGAAATATACTTACCACTGACGATGGCTAAACGAGCTGGGAAACTCAAATATCTTTCTAAATTAGTGCGTGATATATAATGTTCATTTAGTTTAAGAATGATTTTAGATGAGATAGGAAAATACATGCCCCGAGCAAGACTCTGTCTGGTATAACTGCTTTAGCATAAACAGCTTATGACGCATTTCAGAAAACTGTTAACAGTGCTACGGTGTACTCGTACATTGGAATTAGAAGGAGAATTCCGATTTCAAAGGATTTGGAACGTATACTGAAATTAGAAAGTTAATTCTAATTCGTTTGTTTTTCGAATATTAGCAGAATTCCTATAACATTTCGAGAGCGATTTAATAACAGACGCTTCATTTAGCTTTTTATATTGAATTAATAATAAAAAATACAGCCACACATCTGCATTTAGAGTATACGTCAGTTTCCATTTACGGTATTAATAAAATGAAATCCAGGTTAGCATGTGATTACTTTTAAAATTAGGGCTGAGACATTTAGATTCTAGAATCTCAAGAATTTTGGAGATTTAACGTATGATGTCTACTTATTTACATATCTATACTTACCTACCTACCTACCTACCTACCTAATATGTACACTCGTGTTTAAAAAATAAGCAACAAAAGCTAAAGGAAAAGGTAGGAAAGGCAAAAAGGGGAACAAAAACATATAATTTACCTATGAAGTAGAAGTTGCATTGCCGAATGCAAATAGGCAACCAAAATTAGCATAAACCCCAATCCCGCAGTCACACCAGAAAGCCGCAAAGGGAGGCATGCCGGACCTATGCATCAGTTCGCGAGCAGCGGTAGTTCCGTATAGTCCGAGATAGCCAAAATGAAAACCATGAGCCGAAGACACCATTTGCACGATGAAATACGCTGGAGAGCTGTCGGGATGTTGCAGGACAATTTGCTATTGTGAGAGAGCTGAATGTGCATCCTAGTGTCAACAATAGGCTGTGGAATCCTTATCAAAGCGATCAAAACCCCTATAGAAGACGTGGGTCCGGATGCCGGAGGATTAATTCAACGGTAGACGATCGCTTCCTGTTACTATATGCAAAACGCCGTAGATCACTAACAACACGACAGTTGGCGTCTCTTTTTGCTGAGGCAGTACGACTTATATCTCCCCAAACTGTGTGGCATCGACTGTATGAAGGAGGACTGTACGCCCAACGACCTGTGGTTTGTGTTCCTTTGCCCTCATAGCATGTCATAACGCAGTTGAATTTGGCCCATGAACATCGCAGTTGGACAATAGATCAGTAAGGCCACTTACTCTTTACGGATGAGTTTCGATTGAACATCTAGAACGATTTGTGACTGGTAATGGTATAGGCGAGAGCCAGGGACACACTATAGAGTGCCAAACATTGTCTATTACAGATAACATTACAGAGGAGGAGGCTTACTTATATGTTTTAGGATAGGAACGAATGGTTACGCCGACTTCTACGTGATGTTTAGTGGTTTCGTCACAGCCATCCGTTATCGTGACGCAATTCTGAAACCTCTTGTACGTCCTTTTGTCTTGCAATGGAAACCGCCGGGGTATTTATAGACGATAACGTCCCCCCCGCATAGAGATCGAGTGGTGCGAACTTATGAAAAGTGAAATCATTCCATATCTGCCGTGGCCTGCTAGATCACCGGAATGGACGCTACTGTGGCAACAAGTGACCAACGGCACTATTGCCATCTTGCATCGCCGTTTCCAAGCCTGCATTTCAGCTAGAGGGTTAGAGCTAGTTAATAGTTAGAGCCAGCTAGAGAGCTAGAGCTTTTCAGCTAGAGCTAGTTAATACCTGTTATTAACGTAATGGTTCTATTGCCCATTCTTCCTACACATTTGATCTTTTGCGATGTGATGGTCGTAATATATGTGTTTTCGTATGTCTTTGGTGTATTGTTTGCTATGTGGTCTAGTAATGCCGAACCAAACTCTTGGATCAATTTCATGTATATGCATTAAGTAGTTTTTGTTTTATTCGGTGTTTTGCCTTTGTTGTTTATTTTTTACATATATATGTAAAACTCCCACTGTTTATTAGACTTTTATTTTCATATTTCATTTATGTCATTTGCGTCTTAATTTTTATTTAATATATTCTTATTTTCAATTTATTCTTATTTCCAAGTTTAAGTATTGTAGCGAATGAGCATAATCTTTGGTTTTTTATTTTTTTAAAATTAATTGTCTATCATTGCGTCGGGGAATTTTCTCACATTTCTGAAATTATAGGGGATTCCAATTTCCCTTGATCCTTTTTGAGTCGGAATCAAAGATTTTATTTTTTAATTGTTTAAATTTGCTTTTAATTAAATTAGCATTTTTAAATAACCAATTCAAATTCAATTAATTACAAAATCTAATTTTTGATTTCCACAATAGTGCACATTTACTATCTAAATTTTACTGCGCATTTCCTAGGAGGTAATTTTTTATTTATTTATTATATATTCTCTATTAAATTATAGATATATGCATGTCTGTGTGTGTGTAAGATAAAAAATATGTAAACCAGCTTTACTATTTAATTTAATAATAGCCTCTTAATTCCTCTTTTTTAATTCGGGTATTTCCTCTTTGTATTCTAAATTACGTAATAACTTTTCTGAACTGCATCATTACTAGATCATTCTATGTCACATAGCTTGCTTAAAGCTGATAAGTAACTAATTCGGAACCCAAATTCAAAATTTCGAGAATTGAAAACTTTCTAACATAAACCAAAACCTTCTCTTCGTGAGCAATGTGGTCTAATAATTCCACGTATCTCATCAAGATTCTAAGGTTGGATAATTGAGTATTTTAACTTCCATCTGTGTTGCCGCTTGGTTGCTATTTCACTGTGCTCTTCTCCTATCGCAACTTTATCAAAAATGTGAATGTTCTAGAATAACCAAGATTAGAGTGTTAAATGAATTATAGCTAGAAATGTCAATTGAAATAAAAATGAATATTTAATCTTCTCGGCTGCTAAGTTTCCTACTCATTGCGGATTCAACTAAATGCTAAAACGTTGACGTTTTAGCATTCTACGCAATCAAAGTTTTTTCTCTTCAATATGGATCTACGTTCCGTGTTACCTACGTCCTGCGCCATCAGTATTTCTGCGTTTCTACATGTCACTGTTCCTACATCAGTACATCTAAATTTGTTTTTATTACACACACACAAATATATATATATATATATATATTACTGAGAAAGTTGACAAATTTTCTATATATTGTTGAGAGAATAAACTAGAAAAACTAGTAGAAATCTGCGCGTAGTGCTGCAGGATTTTTTTACCATCTAATATGGGAAATGAAATATATGAGAGAATTATTTAAGAACTGTAAAAACCATGATCCCCTACCTATTTTCATTTTTTGAATTTGCAAATTTTATTATATACATTTGGAACAAAGAAAGTAAAGGTTGAAAAACCAAAAACAGTGAAAACCAAAGTTACTCCTTTTTTATTTAAAGCTCCAAACAGAACTTGTCAAGGGAAAAGTGTTTTGAAGCTTTAAACAAAGTCAATTAACTGAACAACAAGAAGCGGATTTTGTGTTCGGACAACAAAAACTGGTAGGGAAAAGAGACCAACTCAATCAGAGCCTCAAATTTGTATAGATTTTTTGAAATATTGTATATAAAAAATTTCTAGAATTAATAACCATTATACTAATTGACGATAGAGGTCTCAGTGAGTTGATCGGAATGAAACCGGTTCTTGTTGTTCAGTTAATTGACTTTGTTTATAGCTTTAAAACACTTTTTCCTTGACAAGTTCTATTTGGAGCTTTAAATAAAAAAGGATTAACTTTGGTTTTCACTGTTTTTGTTTCTTCAACCTTTACTTTCTCTGTTCCATATGTATATTATAAAATTTGCAAATTCAAAAAATGAAAATAGGTAGGGGATCATGGTTCTTACAATCCTTAAATAATTCTCTCATATATTTCATTTCCCATATTAGATGGTATATATATATATATATATTTCTAAGATTATATTTAAAAGAAAAGGTCCTCAGCTCTAAGAGTTCTAATTTCGAGCTTATCTTTTTTATAAATACAAAATAAACTTTTAAAAACTGTATTTTAAAATTTATTTTTCATTTAGTACATGATCTTTAATTGGAAGTTTTTAATAATAAGCAAAAGAATATATGTATATTTTACTGTTATTATTCCTTGAAAGATCTGATGCATTTGAGCAATCCTTGAGAGATTTCAGGCGTTAGAGCAATTTTATGATTCGGATTCGAGAAAATTAAAGATTCGTCCCATCCTTAATTAGAATCGTTAATTTAATCAATCAACCTTATTAGAATAGGTATATAAGAAAAGGAAATAAACTTGTCAGATACAGTGGTTATTTAAGGTGTAATCTATTAAGAAGTATACAGAATGTTTATTGGTATAATATAATACTAATGGATGTCACATAAAAATTTTAGGGCAGATGCCTTTCGCTGAGTGAGAAGAACAAACGACTAAGAAAACCAGTATCAAATTTTTTGTAAGAAAAATACTGTACACCTGTACCAATAATATACTGTATAAAATTAATGCTTGAGACAAAATCCATGGAGATATCGTCATTGATTACGGGAGATTTTGAGACATTCTATTATTTTTAGGATGCAACAATTATGAAACTGTTGATTAACTTATGCTTTTTCCTAACATAGTTAAGGAGCTTTTTGACAAACATTTGAAATTTATCTCTATTGCCCTATTGCCTTTTTATGATATTTAATTCTGTTCCAGATATAATGAATTTGATAAGATCTTTATGGAATTTCGTTGCACCATAGATGAATCGAAATTTATTATTCTGTAATTATAACCGAACTTTGAGCTATTAATATTTTAATAATTAAATTTTCATTAGTAGTAATTGTTTGGAATGTAATAGTAAACTATTGAACTTTTTATAAATAACTTAATTACATCACAGAAAGAGTTTTCATGTCATCTTTTAAATTATGCTATTTTTTCAAATGCTAGTCATGTTTTCAATTGATACTACAGCAAGCCTTTTACTAAAAGAATTTTCCTTGAATAGTTTTATATGATAAGTTTAAATATTATTATCAGTTATGTTGTTAAGGGAAGGTTTAAATTATGTTTCCGTTCAAGAAAAATGCTTATCATATTTAATTGGGACTAGGTAACTGATATTTGATCGCTTTAATATTATTTGAAACATGTATTCGATGAACATTGTGTAATGTTTCACCGACTATTTAAAGTTTCAAATTAAAATTATGTAACCAGAAGTCATAGACTGCTTGCTCCGAACTAAACTTTGACGAAACATTGCACGTTTACAAATATTTGTGATCCCCATTCTCAATGTTGCCGATGATCCATCACTTTTAATTTACTAAATTTTTACAGTTTTCGTTAATTTTTAACATAACATTTGCCTTTAATTTACACTGCAAATTTAAGAATGCTATGTTTTGCAATTTCTTTAAACTTTTCTCACCTACTTTATATTATTGTTTTATATGTTACTGTGAAAGACCGAAATTGGAGAATGTCGACTTTCACCGGAGAATGTCAACATTCACCAAATACGTCGGTGAAAGATCGAATATAACATTGCATTCTTGTACATTCGGACCCTCACCGGTGTATGTCGACAATCACAGATATTCTCTGGTGTAGGTCGAAAAGAGAGGCGACTGGCTGTTTCCCATAAATGCAGTTGTAAAAGCAAGGGCCTCTTGTGCAATTCAAAGTCTCATAATAGTTTAAGTTGTTGCAATTAATCAGATTTGAATCACATAATTTAGTAAGTTTTTTATTACTATTATTTTATTTTCTCATTTACTACGTACTGAATAATTAAGTAAGTTTTTTAACTTCTATTATTTTCCTTTCTCATTTTGAATGTATTGTGTGCTTTTTCGCGACTGAATTACGGAGAAGAAAATATAATATTCTCATATATTCAACATTCACCATTAGTACATGGTGAATGTCGACATTCACTGGTGTAAGTCAGAAATAAGAGTATTTGGAAAATATTTCAGACATACACCAAGCGACTATGTGAATGTTGACATTCACCGGTGAAAGTCGACATTCTCCAGATTTCGGTGTTTCACCGTAACATATACATAAGTTAAAAAAGCGGATAAGGTAAATAAAGGCTAAAAATCTCTCCATTAATTTGGTTATTTTCTCTTCGTGTCCTAAAAATGGCAATATGCTTGTAATAAATCTCTTTAAGTTGCCGCATTTGAAAATCAATCCTTGCCATATAATTCTTAAATAATGCTAATGATGCGGTGACTTTCATAAAGCTCCAGCCAGTAATAATTCCAAAAACTGCGACCTGACATCGTAATTAGCCATTGCCCAGGTTCCATCAAAGGGAAAAAACGAAGATAATACATTTTATTACATAAGTTTTCATTAAAATGTGTATTTAGTAGTTGTGATTCCATATCCGTGGTTCAAAATGACACAATGAAACAGAAATGTCTCATGTTTCTTAAGTTCCGAAATGCAAGCGATAACAATCCGTAACATAGCCAAAATATAGGAGCTCAAACATACCCAATATTTTTCTGTATGAATCTAAATTCGTATTTCGAGCCGATGGGACTAAATATGGAAAAAGGAAATTGCCATTGTTGAACCTTATGTATATTCTCAGGTTACAGAAACGTCCTCAAAGTTTGGGGTGATATCCGAAATTAATGATCGTAAGCATGTTGGTAGGGAGCCTCAACTATCGGTAAATAAAGATAATTTGATTTATCTTCGCCTTCATATTCATTACTACTAAGAAAATGAACGATTCTTACTTCATTCGTAACATCCTTTAAAACAGCACATTATGGTGCACAACGCAAGATTGCATTTATTCGTGTTTTGTCCCCGCCTCCCCGTTCGAAGACCGCATTTCTTCTCCGTCGATTCAATTAAAATGTCAAAATGCCAGAATTCCTTAAATCATAGGTAAGATAGAACCTACGCTCTAGAGTACGATGCATTTTACATCACTTTCTTTAGTGGCACAAGTACAGTATGTAATGTATGTTAGCTTACATAGTGATATATAAACACTTTATTTAATGTTGGTGTTGTTTTAATACGTAATTTCTCAATTAATCGTAGCCGAGATTCCCCTTGTTACACGGACATCATGTTTTATGCGGCGTTCACGTTACAAATAACCGCGGTAAGTATTCGAACGGAATACTCGAAGCTATGGTAGCACTACTTCAATTTTTGCCGCCCGGATAATATAGTGGTTAGCGGAGCCGACTGCGATACCGAAGGGCCCGGATTCGAATCGCGTAGAAGGCAAGATTGTAATTGTCCGTCCCTTCATAGGAGGTAACGGTGGCTGCCTATAAGCTTCCAGAATATGCCTCCACAATAAAATGCCACCACTTCCGGCCTTAGGAGTGGGCGGCGTCCAAAAAAGTACCAGCCGTTTAGGGAAAAAAACTACTACAATTTTATGACTCATTTTTATGTATTTCTTCAAGTTAATAAATATTTCCTTAAAAATACTTGAAGTTCAAACTCAATATTCTTAGACTGCATTCTAATGTTTGGTAGATTTGGAACTGAATTCATAAAAATGGCGCAGAAAAGTAAAAAAAAGTTTTCAGCACATTTTAAATGCCGGTAAATATTACGTTAACACAACTAATTTTATTTGAATCCTGAAGCAATCAAATAAATAATTAACATCGATTCTTCTATTAAAACGTTTTCCCTAGTGACCGTTCTCTTCAAAACAATTTCATCGCTTTACCTAATTCCTTTAACGCTCAATAATTCTTGATTCTAGAACATTTCTTAAACCCTTTTGCCAGCTGATATTCTTTCTTTGTCAGTGTATTTATTACTTTTAATTAGTCAGCTATTCAGTACCTAAAAATATAAAAAAAAACTGAATAGCAACAAAGTTCTGTTTGTTATAACGTTCTAACTACAAATTCGCCTACTTAGAATTTAATAACAGTATAGAGTTTGACTTGCTTTGGAAGTCTAACTAGATCCAAACTCTTAACAGGCGTAAAGCAAATTATCTCTATGTCTAAAATAACAACACATATTTGAAAAGGTTTAAAACAACCTTTTTATTTAAACTCAAACTTTGAACGTAAGAACACGCCTTGTGCTTAACAAAGCAATCGCCGCTTGTGGCGATGAAACTAAAGTAACAATCAAATTTAAATTAAAGCGTAGGCTGGTAGTCAAAGACTACACAATTATATTTAAATCAAAGTTGGCTCAAACTCTAACCAGCGTAATAGTTTAAATGTCGGCAGCAATTAACGCAAAGTCGAATAATTACAAACTTATAAGGAATGGTAGAACTAATACAACGTGACCGCGAGAGGCAGAAACAAGCTCACACACAGTTCCAAAACTCAGCTTAAATACTGTCTAACTTATTAACATTTTTAGTGAGGAAACGGAAAGGAGAAGCTACGGAAAAGCCTGAAATTATAAATGGCTGGTTAATTTAAATAATAACCTTATAACTATTTTATGTTATTTGACAGCGGCATTTCTTGTACTTAAATATTCAGACTATTCTATAAAATAAAATTCTCAGTTTCGTTTTTAAGATGTCTTAAAGTGTTTAGTGAATAGATAAAGACCCCATAACGACAAATTTAGGATTGATTTGCTCACTAATTAGAGTCCGAGTAATTGGATTATTTCATCCACGCCTGATAACCTTGCTTAAGCCACGTACTCGAGGATGATTGATGTTCCCCGGTAGATAGTTAGGTGGCCTAATTTGGTAGTGAGTTTGATTTTGAATGCACTTACCGATGAACATATCACGTTGTATAATTGTTCACAGTAAGCAGAAAATTAAAATATGTGGATTGTGCTCCACTTTTCCTAAATGCTTCTCTGGGTTAAAAGTGCGTATCTCATTACTATTTCAATCCACTTTATTTCTCCTACAGTTAGCTTTTTCAGGCACATTTATCATTTGAACTTGGAATTGCGTATTTAAACCCTTAATAAGGCTTAATTTAAACCCTTAATGGCTGCATGGTTAGTTTTCGCTATTTCCTCCATACTTAACGAATTTGCGTTAGTCAGTTTCCTTTAGGAAGTCTTCCACGAAGGTATCCCTTCTCCTAGACAGGTAGCCTTCGTGGGCTTTACCATGTTCAGATGCCCTAACCTATCCCAAATTATTTCAATCACACATTTCGTTTTGGATATATAACCATATGGAAAAGAGAATGATTCAAAAGCAAAAGCATGATCTCTTTATGTATAGCTGAACAGTTCAGGTGTAAGTCTATTAAAAATAAAATCTGCTCATTGATAAATCATACTTATTATATTTAGATATGAAATGAAATCTGCTGTTTAATATCTGAACGAACACTCATTCACATGAAATAACAGAGAAGACAAGTTACATAATCCAAAAATAAATAATAATATTAAATCTGATAACTGAGGAATAAACAAATGCTCCCAAAATATCAGTCAAACAACTGTTGGGAATATACTTCACATTACAGTATCTTATAAAATGCTGGAAATCTTGGGGAAACTCAGTCAGATATCATGAATAAATGATACAAGTTATGGATGGCTCTGATATTTTTATTTCTGAGAAAAGGTAGAGATATTACATGATTATTGAAATACTAAGAGTAGAGTATTTGAATACTCAGTGTGGGAAAAAATTATAAAATTTTTAAAATGTTATGTTTTCGTTAATTTACGGTACAATTGTAAGGTTTTAGTTTAAACTAACAAAGTTTTATTTTAATTTGCCCTTTTCTATCTGTTCTCATTTCAACTTCCCGTTAGAATAAGCCCGCGTTTCAGCTTTATGCTAATTTGAAGTGGAGCCAAGTTCTACTTAAGCGAGAGGTAGGAACCTCTTAGTATGGGACAGCTTTTAGTCTCAGGTCACTGTTACTCTATTCAACGTTCGCCTGACCAGCTAGTACTTAAATTCTAAGCCGTAGTGCTGTTACGCTATTACTTATTGAAGTAATTCTAAGTGCGTTAGTATTAGTTAAATCTTGCTACGCACCATTTAGTTTAGAGGCCAACCTCGCGTTCATAGCTCTGTGAGCAACGACTACTTAATTTCTAATTAGTTTCAGTTTAAATTACCTGATTGTTCAGTTTAGACCCAAGTGGCAGTCATTATTTTCTGTATCCCTCCCGAATTGGGAAGTGGCTGTATATAATTTGTGGTTTAATAAAAGAGGATTTTAAATCCTTCTGAAGTGCATTTCTTCTACCAATTAACCACAGTTTTCTACCACAGAACATAGCTGCATTCAGCTCCCTGTTCAAGACCAGGACTTCACGTTTCACGAAGATGTTTGCCAAGAATATGCTACGAACACTCAGTCCTGACACAATTAACACAGATGTGCACGAAATTATGAACTGATTTCAATATGCATTAGTAATGTCTGTCTTTTATTCAGGCAAATTTGTTATAAAATGCCATTCATTTCCATCTATATCATACTCAAATGAAAGTAGCAAGGCATCAAATAATAATTCAGTATAGCTTTTAGAGCTGTTAAAGACTGGCTAAGTGATATGTTTCGAAAACTAAAATTGAAAACATTTTTAAACACTTTAGCTTGTCGACCAAAATAAATAAATAAACAAATAAGTAAATAAACAAAAAAAAAAACAAAAAAAAACTAAGAACTCTAGTAGTTTATATTTTGACCTATTGTTTCCATTATGTAAGGACTCACGAAGAAAAGGGATTCCTCAAATTACTACAATCGCTTCTATCACAATTTCTTACTTATAAATGACCCACGAGTTGAGTAAATCCACGAAAACTAGTTCTGCACACGAGAGTACTCATTCATTCATAGTAGTTCAGTACTCATTCATCGAACAAGTCCTGTCAGTGGCTGAGGAGTTATGATAATTTAATACTGCTAGTTAAAACCGGGATTGAACGCAGGCGAACGGGCTGGCTTCTCGTGTGCAGTTTGTGGTTTTTCCCATGTGTATCATGAATATGAGCTAGTTTCCATCAGAAAATCATTGATGAAAGCCTCCCTTCCCAGATAGCTCTCATGTGCTTTGATGTATCTAGATAACCGAAACATTCGTCGAGCAGTTGGCTGCATGAAGCTTTCCTATCTTTCACATGCATAAAAGCAAGTATTCTCCAGCTTCCTTTATGCTATTAAAACCACTTTTTTATGTAAACAGCCACTGGGCGTCTTGCACCGGTTGACTAAACGCTCTCTTGGGTTGCTATTGTATCTGAAAATAATAAAGTCCTGTATACACTACTATACAAGATAGCTATTTATCGCTACGTCTTAAGAAGTCACAAAGTGCCAAAGGAAGTTTAAAATAACTTTCTTATTTCAGTCGAAAGTTGAATATAAGGCACAACTTGTGCTACAGGCAAAAACCATCATTTGTCGCTAAATTAAATTACACAATAGTCGGTAATTAAATACAAACACGGATAAAGTAGTCGAAGACTATACATTCAGTAGAACAAGAAATAATAGCTGGCTCGGTTATTTTACAAGCGCGTAAATCTAAAGCATCGGCTAGTGAGAATGTCAAAGCCGGAATATCACTTTTAAGAGCTAATAGCAGATGGGAGTGTCAGAAGCCTTCTAAAATTTTCTTTCCTTCTAAGATTCAAAATCCTTACGTATTGAAAAGAAGATGTTATAGTAAAGATCAAAATCATAATAACTGGTTATTTAATATAAAAACTTTACAATTCAACTATTAATATACTTTCCTAATTGGATAAATTAGCAAACAGGGAAATTTTCAAAGCGTTTGTTATTTTAAAAGTCCGATTTTCAAATTGTTCAGATATTCAGGATCCGGCTTTTAGACTGCTCCTTCAAAATTCATGCTTCAGTTATCAAACTTTCAAATTTCTGCATGCCTGTCTGATATCTATTACAACACTATATACTGTTCGCAATGTAAGTTTTACTGACTTTTCCTCGTGCTCGCAGTGCTGAAGTTGCCTTGCATTCTGAAAACAGAAATTAAAGTTCATAAACTGTAAAATATCTACTACTGATTTAAGTTTCTTTACAGCTTAAGAGTGCGAATATAATTTGATTTCTGCTGCATAGAATTCTTACAAAATCCAAGTGAGACTTAATCCAGCTCTCAGCAGCAGAATTTAGGTTCGGTTAATTTAATGAGGCAAATTACGCGAGAACTTTGTGCTTAAGGTTAGCAGGAGACTTATGTCCAAAGTATTACTAAATCCTAGAAGTTCGAAGGTATATTTTCAAATGTATATAAATCTATACACATTTAGCGAAGTATAATACTATATCAAATATCTTTTTAGACTTAGTATTAAAACTATATAAACACAATGTTTACTTTTTTGTACGAAGTAAAGGAAGTATTGTAATTGGGAAAATTTTCGCGTGTCATATTTGAATGGAAATATCTATTTTGATCTTTCCCAAATCCATTTTATCGAAAGTTTTGCGTGACATCTGTACGTATGGACAAAATAAAGAACTCTTTTTTTCAAATTGTAAAATTGATTGAAAAATGTATTTGAAATGGATTCAGAAGAGATGTTTTTCGTGACGTCTGTTACTTACGCATTTACGTATGTATGTATGTATGTATATATATATAATAAAAACAAAGTTAGAAATACTGATAAGGAGCACTGAGACGTAAAAACGTAGTAATGTTGTTTGGCTTAGAAGGTAGACACATACTGAAGAGGGAACATTTTGATTGCATAGAATGCTAATCTATAATGAATGGCAGTCGAGGCGGATTAAATTCCATTTTTACTTAAATTCGCATTTGTGGCCACAGTTCACTTGGCACTGTAATGTGCCGGTTTCCAGGATATTTACATTTTTTAATACTATTGCAACAGGTAGAGAGCACAGCAAAATTGCGTACAAGCAGCACAGAGGGTGAAGCTAAACGTCCGCATTTATTCAGTATGGAAATCTGTTAAGAGAAAGGTTTGGGTTTAGGTTAAAAAGGTTTCAGTTCTCAGAGTTTAGGCTCCCAATTAACTACGTCATCAGCGTTACGCAAGCTTTGTGGCACAAATTAATCTAGAAATAACGCATTCCAGAAATGTTATTGTTTTTAAAACAGAGAAACGAAGTACCAAAATTAAAAGCCTATTGCTAAATTGAATTATAAAGCTGATTTACGTAATTTACATATATCGCCTAACTAAAAATAGATTAGCCGTAGAAAGCTGAAATTTTGTATATGAGGCTGTTATAAGATGTAGTTGAGCATTTCCCTTTTTTATTACAATTGCCAGTACCAGATCTA
>KK115898.1:450653-493056 GCA_000611955.2 Stegodyphus mimosarum | reverse complement strand
CTCTCGAGAGGACTTTCGGCTTGCCCCAGTCTTTCTCTGGGATTCGTACCCGGCCCTTCGGTACTGCAGTCAGGGTCACTCGCCACTATCCCGGTTGGGCGGCATGAAATGTTTTTGCGGTATCAATGAAAACACCTTCATCGGGCTCTAAAACTGATTCCATGTCATATGCATTTCCTGGATAATGAACTGAAAAAAAACCTCTAATTTGCTTTTTATTTTACTTTACCTTTTTACCAGCATGTCACGTAAATGGTACACTTTATGGAGAAAGTAGAATTACGTCATTTTATCCGTGATTTGTCATTTTGTTTGATTATTGGGTAAGTGATTTGTAATTTTTATTCATTATTGCATCACGGGCAGCAAACTGTGTAAACACACCTTTCTTTCTCCATGTACCACAATGTTCTCAGCTAAAATGCAATCGACATAACTTATTACTGAAATTCAAAGAAGAAAATTTTTTCCCAGTAAATTCATGCTCCAATAAAAGCGTCCTCTCTAATGAATTGCGCTACTGGATCTATTCTATTTAATTAAGTTGCGATCGTTGATGTTCAGTAGCGGGGATGAAAACTAAAGTTATCTGAATGCCGCTGCGCTGTATCAAGAAGAAAAGTTAATTTCGGAGCCATAAATATTTAGAAGTTTTTATTTTTATTTTAACGTATTCTGTTCAATATACGCTTGCATTACTTCTTTCACTGGCAACAAATCTCTGGTTTTATGTTTCCGATGCTACAAGAAAACTGATATTGCGCTGCTTGAAAGTAAAAATTAAGCTATTCCTTAAATTTTAAAAATTGCTGTGCAAGACTCTTTTCTTTTCATTTTAATGCTTTCATTTGATTAATTTTCCTTGATGTGAAATTTATAATTTTTTTTTAATTTAAAGAGCGTTTTTTAATTTAAAGAGAGAAATCCTCGTGCATCACAAAGTATCACACGAGGCTTACAAATCATAAGTAAAAAAAGCAAAATGCTAAGTAATAACATCAACTTTCAGTAATGCAATGAAATCAAACACAAAGAGAAAAAAACACAAACAAAAAAGATATAACTATATAAACAAATCATTTGCAATGTTTAAAATAAAAGTCAACAAATTCATCAAAAGCTCGGTAGGCCGACGGTGAAGATACAAAATCATAACATTTCGGCGGCCAATGACTTCCAATTAATTTTAATCTGCATTTCAATAGATTTCTTGCATTATCAAGCAATGGACAATCAAGAAGGAGGTGGAAAACACTTTGCTGAACGCCAAGATTGCAATTACACAAATTGGAAGATGTCAGCTTAAACCGCTCGAGATAAACGTTGAACTTACCATGTCCAGACAAAAATTGCGTAACCTTAAAATTGAACAATAAGTCTTTACTTTTCAGTCTTTCAAAAACAGTTGGGAAGAATGTTTTTGTAACAGCTCTCTTGTCAGATGATATATAATCGCAATTCCATTGTTTAGTCATTTTAGCTTTGAATGTCTTTTTAAAGTACGATTTTGGAATATTTACATCAACATTAATATCATTTTTAGTTGAATTCTTAGCAAGCCAATCAGCTCTCTCATTTCCATAATTTCCCGAGTGACCACGGACAAATGTAAAAAACACTGAAATACCGTTTTTCTGCAGATCTCCGAGAGATTGCTGTATATTAACAATAATATCATTACAGGATAAGGTATTTTTAAGCCACTCAAGGAAAGAGAGTGAATCCGTGCAGATTAAGTAGCTGGAAACCTGTCCATCCTGGCTAAGTGTCCACTTAATTGCAAAATTAATGCAGAGAAGCTCAGAAATAAAAACAGTGCATTCATTTCTAATACGAAATTGGTGGTAGTCAATTTCAACACCATCCTTAAAAATAACATAAGCAAAACCAACTTTATCATCAATCCTACTACCATCCGTATAGCACACAATTGAGAATGAATTTTCATCAATGTTCGTACTATCTAGAATCTGTACTGGTTGTCTTACAGAAGGATGAGGGAGAACAGACAGGGGCAATAAACGATCAAAATGAAAACTGGAGAAATTTGCAAGACTATTCTTGTAATCTTTACAGGTCAGAATAAACAAGTCCAACGGTGGAAATCCGGCAAGAGAGAAAACAGCATTATAACTAATAGTTCTGTAACCACTTACAACTCGCAGTAAGATTCGTCTGTGAACTCGAAGTAGAAGATAAGAGTTAATTTTCTTTTTTAGGGACAATCCCCAAGCTCCACATCCATATGAAATAAAGGGCACAATACCTTGTTTATAAATAATTGCGCTAACGTTCGATTTGACACCAAAACTATTACATGCAATTCGATTCAGTCCACGCTGAAGTCTCTCACATTTATTAGAAATGTAGGAAATATGCTTAATTTGCTGTCCAACAAAACACCTAAATATTTAATTTCATTCACCCTCTCAAGGGGATTATCATTTCAAAGCAATTGATACCCTTCATATGTAGTATTTTTCCTATCAATGAACATAGTTTTAGATTTTGCATGTTTAAAGTTAAGCTTAAAATTCATTGACCACTCATAAATGAAATCTAAAACATCTTGGGCTAGATGAAAAGCTTTATGTATTTCCTTTCCTTGAACACAAATCAACAAATCCTCTGCAAAAGCAAAAACTTCACAAGTGAAGAGATCAGCAAGTTTCTGTAAAAGATCATTCATAATAATAATCCAACGTTTGGGACCGGACACAGATCCCTGTGGGCATCCTCTCTGAGGTCGACGAACACTTGAGCTTCCACCAAGAAACGCTCGACCGTCCTGTCTTCCAGCAAATCAGAAACGACATTAAACACATTATGAGGTATTTTCATTTTTATTCAGTAAATTAAGAATAGCAGGCCACCATGCATTATCGAAGGCTATAATCGAAGGCAATTATAATTGTTATCTGAAAAGTTTTAAACAATAGAATAAAATTAATTGGTAGAAGATTACTTTCTTCCCGATTTGTTGTCGTAATTTTTAACATGAAATCTCCATTTGCCGAACTGTTTTGAAACCAACGACCTAACTTAAATTACGCAAGTGCCAATCCACGTTATCATGAGTACAAGAGTAACGAACATGCAACACAAGTAAACTAAATATAACTAAATGAACGGGCAGCTAATGACCTAGCATAAAAATTTCATTGGCTTCAAAGCTTCACTAGCTTGCGAACGAAACTGTTGCTCATCTGAAGCTCCTAATTGGTTTATAAATATAAGACTAGGATAAAGATTAATACGGAGAACACCAGTTCTTTAACAGTGGTTAAACACGCATAGTACTTTTCACATTACTGTAGTAAAGAAACGAACTCATAGGACACAAAAATGTGGGTTAGAAAAGAAGTTAATTGTTGTGGTAAAGAAAGGAAGGTAAGGTGTAATCGCAGTTGTAAAGAACTGTAGCAAAACAAGGCAGAGGTGATAAAGTGATAAAACATCAGAAGTGACAGTAAATTTAGAAAACTAAAATACTTAAATAAAAGAGAGATATCGACATCCAAATAACCGTGTGGTGTAAAATACAGAGGTATATAGTACTCTATGTTAAGTGTGTGGCAATTATTCCTAAGTTTTACTAACACTTAATTATAAATTAAATTTTATTGTATTTCTTCTTGGCTCGTCACAATATTCGCTCAGATAAGAACTTTATGCAAAATTAAGAGTTAGAAGCTTAGTTTAAAAGTAGGATGTTAATTTGAACAGTGAGCTTATTGGAACCTACACCATGTTGCTGGCGTCTTGCTTGAGTAATCTCTTCATTTGGGCAAAGAAACTTTTAAAGTAAAGATGGTGATAATTTAACTTTTAAACTGTTTCAAATACCTTCAATGAATTTTTGAAGAAGTATTTTCATAAGGATTTGCATGTTATTACGATTAGAAATGACATTACTTTTGAAAAAAGTTCAAATACTAAAAATGTATGGTTTCTATAAGTTTTCGAATCAAAAATGCACATCTGAATAACTGAAAAAGTAATAATGTCAAGAACTTCATTCTGGAGTGACATATGTTTTTAAACTGCTTTTAACAAATTAAAATGAAAAATACTTTGACTTCAATCTACTATCCAATTTATTCGACAAACTTAGCGTTCCATTTATCAATAGCTGCAGGTTTTAGCTTTCATTTCGTTCAGATAGTTGCGTTGCATAAGTAGTTTGTATAATTGTAGAGACGTTAGGTTATTTAGAAGCAGAAGAGATGAAAAATGAGCGATGCTCTAGTCGGGACTCGAACCATGGACATCTCAATACGCATTGAGCGCGCTGACCACTACATCACGAAGGCATGCTGAGAAGACGGGAGAAATACCTTATATACTGCCCCTTTTAAAGGGCGACTGGGGATTAGGGAAACCAATCGCCAAATCCTAGTGGTGGAGAATCATCATCCACGAACATTTTATTTCGAGCGGCACTGTAGACACATTAGGTTATTTCGAAGCAGAAGACATGACGTAATGAGCAATGCCCTCGCCGGGATTCGAACCACGGACCTCTCGAATACGCGTGGAGCGTGCTGAGCACTACACCACGAAAGCATGCTCAGAAGGCGGGAGAATTACCTTATATACTTCCCCTTTTAAAGGCGACTGCGGTTTTGGGGACTCATTCGCTAAATCCTGGTGGTGGAGAATCATCACCCACCACCTTCTAGTTCGGGCGCCACTGTAGAGACATAGTTTACTGAGAAGCAGGAGAGATGAAAAATGAGTAATGCCCTCGTCGGGACTCGAACCACGGACCTCTCAAATACGCGTCGAGCGTGCTGACTACTACACCACAAAGGCATGCTAAGGAGGAAGGAGAAATATCTTATATAGTTAAGCTGTTTAATCAATTCTTCAAAAGGCGGACTAACTCTTATTATACCAGATTTTAGCCCTTTAATCTTACAAACCGTATATATATTGTAAGGTTATTATTTTAAGTTACTGCAAATGAGATAGCCAGCATTTAAACTCAGGTTTTTTGGAATTCTAAACAGAGCATTTTCTAGCTTAGCGTGCACGCTACGTGTTAGTTATCTGCAAGTTATTCTGCTTTGTGTTATATTGCTGCCGGCACTTTAATTTTGACGTCCGGTCGAATACTGAGCCATTTTCGGGTAATATTAAATTCTTTAGCCTTTGGCAACTGTTCGGCGTTTAATCTAAGTTTGATTTTTCTATTTTGTTGCAATATATGGAAATACTTTAAAATGAGTCCCAATATAAGCAGTGAAATAAATGCAGGCTGCAAATGGCCCCATTAGCATTCATAGTTATGTATGTAAACAAACTTAAATATGCCGTATTCATTCATACTAAAAATGAATTGTAGTATGTACTGTCGTAATGTAATAATTTCAAAACCGCTTCCTGGCTTTAATACTGCGATGAGAGATCGCTTTAGAATGTTTTGTAGTGCTTAAATTTGTAAATTTTGAACAATTCCTCAATCCAGTAAGTTATGAATTACACCAAAGCTTGAACTCCTACGGGGTTTTGGTTATTTTTCACCCTTTTTAGTGCGACAATGTAACCCTTAAATAAATATGGTTATAGTACTGTATGATGCATGTCATAAAATATGTTATAATGCTCTAAATTAATGAATTAAAACTGACTGCCCATAAGCCGCATCCTGTCCTTGAAGCAATTTCACATGGTTCGCGAATACATTTCACTCATGCATTTGTTGTAAATGCGACGCTTATAATTTTAGAATCATAGAAATATAAATGAGCTTATGTATGCAACTGCTTTTGAAGGAAAAGGAGTTGGAATGAATAGGTTGGGTAATGTCACTGTATGAATATATGCAAGGCCACATGACTCTGATATAGCATTTTTTGTTGACTTAACCAACCATTTAAATATTTTTAATGAAGATATGCAAAGAAGTAAAAACTTATCACTGACATGTATTCTTGTATTAAAACTTTTAAATTACAAATTATAGGAAACAAATGAAAATAAAATAATCGTATATTTCCGACCTTTTAAATACTGTCATACTATTTAAAATGAAAGGTCGCAGAAATATGCAAGAAAAATAGCATTATTACCACGATAATTTGAAGAAAGATTTGAATTTTTTTGAAGTCCAATTTTATATTGTTGTCATTATCATGGAAAACGAATGTATGTAATGCACCAAAAATCTATAAATAGAGGTAAGTAATTTTCAGTGTGTTATAAAAAATGTTCAAATATATGAAGGTACAGATTTGACTAATTCTTATTCGTACGTTCAGTTCCAAAAGGTTTCAATGAGAATAATCGTTTTATTTTTTGGAAGAGTTTTTATAAGAACAGCTTATAAGGTATTTCTCCCGCCTTCTTCGGATGCCTTCGTGGTGCAGTGGTCAGCACGCTAGACGCGTATTCCAGCGGTCCGTAGTTCGAGTCCCGGCTAGAGCATTGCTGATTTTTCACAACTCCTGCTTCCAACCTAATGTCTATACAAGCTTCTTTCGCAGTTTAAAATTAAAATGTCTAAGGAAAAAAACCCGACTGACCGATGGCATCTATAAATTGTATGAAAATAGTTTCTAGTCATTTCTTTCCAAGGCTACAAATTTTATCAGAATCTAAATGCCATCAAATGTCAAGCTTTGGCAAGAAACAACTGTATAGTTATTTATATATGTTTTCTACATGCGTGGAAAAAATTAATAAATAAAAGAAAGAAAATTTGTTGTTATTATTATTTCTCAAGTTTGGTCCAACTTGGAGACTTTTCATAACTCATTTACATTTAGTTTAAGTTAACAATAAGCTATTTAGTTATTAATTCAATAAGTCAGAATTATTTGGAATAAATATCAGTCTGAAGATTTAGTAATTATCTGTTAATACGCCTGAATTACGAAGTATAATCAACAAAAATGTTGTCCAAATACCGATCTTTAGATGTCAGATATAAAATAAATATAAACGTGAAGTTTTTCCTTCGCGTTCTTACTACTGTTGTTGTTTTTATATATGTTTTAATAAATATTTAGTAAGTGATATTTAAAATTAAATTTGACAAATTTTTAATTAATTTTTAAATTTTTATTTTTTTACAAAAAATTATTACCCGTCATCTGTTGCTTTAAATTCATGCATTCAGTCCGCATGCAGTTTGAGCCTGGTAACTCTGCTCTAAGTGTTTATTATAATGGTTTCATTCAACTTGGTATAGTTTAGGTTACCGTAAAAAATAATCGAATCGATTTTATTTGCTTTGAACTATATTAAGGCAACCAAATTATCATTGCTGATTTCTTCTTAATGCTTGAATCTTTGTATACCTTAAATAAAAATAAATTTATTTCGCATTTTTTTCTGTAATTTTTCATTTCAAGTGTTAGTGATACGTATTATATTTAAAGCGTTTTTTAATTGCATAAGCTAATCCTACAGTATACGTTTGTTTATACTGACAAACATGCAGAATAAATAGACGACGTAGACTTATGATATCGATGAATATATTAGACTGCAATAAATGCTTTCCTTTATGATTTTCTTCTATATACTTTGTAGAGACAATAAGTATTTTTTTAAAGCAGGAAAGACGAAAAATGAGCAATACCCTCGCCGGTATTCGAACCTCCTGAATGCGCGTCGAGCGTGCTGACTAGTACACAATAAAGGCATACGAAGAAGGCGGGAGAAATACCTTGTATACTCCCCCTTTTAAAGGGCGGCTGGTGATTAGGGGACCCAATCGCCAAATCTCGGTGGTGGAGAATCATCATCCACCATCTTTTTTAGTTGGGGCGCCAGTGCAGAGACATTAGGTATTTTTTTGAAAGCAAGAAAGATGAAAAAATGAGGAATACCCTCCCCGGGATTCGAACCACGGGCCTCTCGAATACGCTTCGAGCATGCTGACCACTACACCCCGAAGGCATGCGAAGAAGGCGAGAGAACTACCTTATAACTTAACTGGGAAATGACATACATGTAATACATAATAGACATACATGTCAGATATGTATCAGTCCGATCCTTACGTTATCTGTAAGGCTTTTAGACAACATTAATTTGTTAATTTTCGATTGCACAGATGTTAAACCAGGCGTACGTTAAGAATCAACTTCACGTATAACTCAACCAAGGTAATTATTAAACACGAGCGACAGTGCATGTGAAAAAGAAAAGTCTTACGGTTTTAGGGAAATACAACTACTCAAAAAACAGTTATCGATGGAATGAGACGAATACATACCCAAATTTATTTCCCCTTCAAACCTTTAATTTCAGAATTTTGTATGATGTATGATCTCTACGGATATCCGTCAAAATGACGGGTAAGCCAGTTTTATAGTTAATCGCATAATTTTTTTTTTTTTTTTTATGAAATTAGCTCTTTTTCTTGTGACAAATGCAAATGTAGTTTGGACGTAGGTGCTAAATAAAAATCATAATTCAACGGAAATATCTTTCAAAAACTTCGTACCCAATATCAACGAATCGCGGTTTCTAATGGCAAAGGATATGTCACGTGTGATTATCTGTCAATTGTACGTGTCTAAAGCGTAAAGCGTTAGGCTGAAGACTAAGGAACGATCTGCAGTCTCTGAGTTCCAGTCAATATGGCAAGACATTTTAGGAAAAGTTTCAGTCAGCACGAATACAGCAATTGAGAAGAAAGTATTAGATTATAATGAGTATTGACAGCGTCATTATAGAATTAAAAAAAAAAGTACTAATTTTATATTTTTCTGAAGAAACAGCCTTCTTAGTCATCTTGAGTAATTCAGGAAGATATACTGAACTGCTAGAGAGAATAGTTAATATCAGCGAAGATTGCTGGGGTACAAGCTCTGGTAATTTTGTTAACACTAAAAAAACCTATCGTAACTATTTTACATCTATAAAAAGAACTACAAATTCGTCAAATTGACGGTTATCGTGACTGTTCTAGTGCTAAATTAGGAAAATACGTGATTTCATATACCCGTCAATCTGACGGGTGTCTGTAAATGCAGGTATACAAAAATGTCCGTAAACCTATTATTAAATAAACACAGTAGTTTTATTATTTTACTTATCAAGCGATTTCGCTTGTCTAAGTGAATAGCGCTAATGATTTACTGCTAAGTGTTATCCTCAAAATAATATTTAGCCCAAATTGCGAATGATGGTATTTTTACGGTTCTTAAGTGTTTTTAATAAAAGCAGTGTGCTTAAAAACTTGTATGCATATTTGTCCTTTAAATTTTAATTAATTTGTAAGTTTCCTGTTTAAACTGACCAGTTATTATGATTTCGGTCTTCAGTGTAACTTCTCCTTTCCCTTTCCTCACCAGAATGCAACTGAGCAGCCGGTAAGCTGAGGTTTTGGGATTTTAAAACAAATCATGATTCTGGCTTTTATTGCATGCTTAGCGTTACTTTCCTGCCAGCTCTGATAGTTGTTATTATTCGGTGTGTGTTCTATTGCTGTTCAATACTTTGATTTTGACGCTCCAGTAGAGTACTCAGCCAGTTTTAGTAAATATTTAATTGTGTAGTCTTTGATTACTGGTCCACGTTTGATTTAAATTTGACTGTTCTGTTTATTTACATCATCACGAGCCGTGGCTGATAATGTTGCACAAGAGAGTGCATTTATATTCTAAACTCGGTTTAAATAAAAAGGTTATCAAACCTTCTAAGGGCTTTGCAGTTATTTGAGATACAGCGATTATTTGTTTTACGTCTATTAAAGTTTTCGGACTAATTAACATTACCCTACAAATTAATCATCGCTGTCCTACAACACGCATTTTCATTACAATTTAAGTTAAAGATTTTTTACGGAACCTGAAAAAAAATGTCTATTTTACACTTGCTACTGCAGTCTATTTATATTTGTCACTGCAGTTTATTACTTGAATTTATATTTGTTACTGAAGTTCATTACGTAAGCTAGAATACCTGGAGCCATATTATTCGTCCTTTCTATTTTAGAAATGCTTTTCAGTGTAGAAAGATCTAAATAAGTACCACGATTCAATAAATCCTTCTCATCGCTTTCTTTTAATACTTGAGAAAAATTTCTTTTGATCGAAGACTTTTATCAAGTGATCCGGACGAAATATTTTCGAAAGAATATATAATGCCGTCCTTTATAGGATTTTTATGAATAACAAATAAAACTGCTGCGTCAGCAGTGGAAATTCACGACAATAGAAAAATGGAGCATTCAGATGAACTATAAAATTCCAACACATTTCTTTTCAAGAGGCTCAGATATTTAATAAGACATCTTGACTCTTCAGCTGATTTTTATTATAATGGTTATAGTAGCTGAAATAAATTTTAACCGCTGAAACTATTCAAGAAATTGTACAATACCTTTCTGTTACATAACTGGCATGATGTCTCGTTCTACGTATATTCTTTCCACGAATTTTAAATTTGTTAGATAGGATTATAGTAACATAGAATTAAGAAAGCGTATGTATTTTCTTGGCAGTTTAGCTGCACAGTTTTCAGCTGCATTATTATGAGCACGAGGCATAATGCTTACTTAAAAGCGAGGCTTCATTGTCTTAAGTTCCCCCAAATTTTAAACTTAATGTCGAGCCAACGCTCCACAAAGGCCAGGGCACATTCCACTTTAATTTAAACGAGAAGTGTTATAAATTACACGTTATTCCCAGATTCTGAGCCCCGAACAGAGTTACGGTCATCTAAAATTAGGCAATTTTAGTTCTAGATTAACGTCGGTTTATGTAAAATTTTCGGGGGACACGTGTCATTCTTAGAAATGCATTTTCTATGATCTTGCGTCAGTATAAGGCTAAGTATTTACCGATTTTGGAAATATAAAAACGGTATGCTCCTTTACCATGTATTAACGAAGTCATGAAGTCAAATGTTACTAGAATACTAAATGATCTTCGTAAATGCAGAATATCTTAACCTTTTACAAATTCATGGAATTTATTAAGAAATAAACTCATGTTATTAGCAAAGTAAGAAAAATTTTTCGCTTCCAAGTAAATGCTTTTATCGAATATTTATATATGTATGCAAAAATTAATTTTAAATTAGTTTCAATATCATTCATTCTTTCATTTTAAATGTTTCTATGTGCATCTATTACAAGCAATTACAGCAACCATAAGCGCGTATTTACTAGGTTATGATATTTTTAACTTTATAAAGTCTCGTTCTCTTAGGGAGCATATTCTATAGACTTTAAAAATACTATTGAAGAATTATCTTCTAGCCTTGTGAAACAAAATAAAAGACAAAATTCCAGAAGAAGGGTTTATAAGCCCCTTTTATTCGAATATAAAATTAACAATTACCCAACTTTCATTTACACAAGCCAAGCACTTCTCGCTTAATAGAAAGTTGAACAAATTCAAAATGTGATAGATTAATCTAACGGCTCACAGGATAAGTTGACGCGCAAGCAAAGCTCTGGTTTCTAGAAACCGGCGAGACAAAGACAAATGGCTAGAACCACCAAACTTTACAGAATCAAATCGCTAATAAATCACAGAACAACGTGGCCTGGAATAGACAGACACGCTCTAAAACTAACTTCCGAAACTCTTGCTTAAATAGCACTTCTTTCTACCTTAATCTGAATAAATGCTCGCTATCTCATTTACATTCTGGCATGAAAAGAGAGTGATACGAAAGCAGTAAATCTTAAAAATTAACTATTAGGGTAAAAATAAATATTTTCGATTTCGTCCCTTCGATTTCGTCAGAAAATTTCTAAAAAAAATTTTTTTTTAAATTACATATATATAAACCCTCATATGCATCAATTCTTGATTAATTATTCGCATTTGGTTTTTGTTCTACGGCTTTCTCATTCAGTAACTTATTTGTGTTTCATTCACAGAGAAGAGAATATTTAATAATGTTACACAAGTTTCAAATCCAATTCTTTTGCACTATTTCCATGCCACTGGAACCCCATATATGAGTAAGAATCTCCCTTTAAAATGAATTATACATGAAACTGATCTTTACAGAAACATCCTGTTTCCTTGACTTAAACTAAGTAGATATGATGTCACATATCCATCAAAGTTTGCTACGGCTTCTATTTGGAATGAGACCTCAATTACATCTTGTGGTATAAAAAATTAATACTTCTTTAGAAATAGAAATATTTTGTTTCATATATATTTGATGAATAATTTCAAATGCTAAATAATTAACAAGATTTTAATATTGTGTTCGTATACAAATTAAGTGCCTGAAAGAAGTCATTCCCAGTAAGGTTTATAAACTAAATATATTCAAATCATTTTGATAGATATGAGGCATGTCGTCTGCGTAACTTAATTTAAGAAAAAAAAATAATAAAAATTTCTAAAGAAATTAATTTCAGTCTATATTCAAAACTTCTATTCAAAACTAACTATGGCTTCTTAAGCAACAACATAAACTGATATTTATTACAGTGCAGATAGAGCCAATAACGTGCATGTATACTCTTACCAAGAAAATAGTTCCTTCGGAGGAAAAGAAAACGGATCTTCTGTACAGGTTTAGAAGTGGCAAAATTTTCTCTAGTGACAAAGCTACATAAAGGAAGATAGAAGGATTTGACAGTAATAAAATTCAAGCACTACACAGGAGGATTTAAGAAAGTAATGTGTATAATGCTTTACATTCACATTGTGTATGGAATTTACATGTCATTCAATAAATACTTTTAAAAAACTTGCAAATACTTTAAATTATCGCATATTTCTAATTAGATATTTTTAGTAAAACCAAAACGATATGGGTTTGAAAGGAATATGTAGGGCCTGATTAAGAGATACTTAATTCAGATTGATTAAGAGATACTTGATTGATTAAGAGATTGATTGATTATGGGCCCTAGGCACCACGGTTTTAGGACGGTACTCTCATGTTTCTAGTTTTCGCATAAAAGAAATAGAACTACAAGGAAGTACAGAATAGAAGCATCGAGTTGTAAAGATTTGGGGGTTTAATGAAATCTGGAACCCTAGGCCTTGGACACGTGGCTTATATTATAAAGTGCTTTCTCCATCCTTTTCGCATGCCTTCGTGTATAAGGTATTTCTCCCGCCAGTGGCACCCAAATTAAAAACAGTGGTAAATGATGATTCTCCATCACTGAGATTTGGGCGACTGGATCCCCTAATCCCTACTCGCCCTTTAAAAGGGGGAGTATGTAAGGTATATCTCCTGCCTTCTTTGCCTGCCTTCGTGGTGTAGGGGTCAGCACACACGACGCGTATTCGAGAGGTCCGTGGTTCGAGTCCCGGCGAGGACATTGTTAATTTTTACATCTTCTGCTTCGAAATACTCTATGACTACACGTGGTATAATTGAAAGCATAATCGACGAGTATTCGAGAGGTCCAAGTTTGGTGTACCCGCGAGGGCATTGAAGATTTTTCACATCTCCTGCTTCAAAATGACCTAATGACTCTGCAGTATGATAGAGTACCTGTGAATATTCGAGTTTGAAATAAAGCAAGAAAAACTGTTAGATTTTATAATTGTTTAAAAAAAAACAGAACTCGTGAGAAGGTATAACGTGGTTATGAAAATGTACAATATTTGGAGAATCATTACTACTATTTGGTTTTTAAATTTAATCAAATTTTAATACTCGCATAACTCAAATATTATTGTAATGTGTTCATCGAAAATAATCAACAATTTCGAAATAAATACGTCAAATTTAAGTTGTTGTCACTTTTCATTTGCTAAACATTATTCATAATTTTTGCTTAAACACATTAATGAATATTTTTGATAGGATGTAATGACAATAAACTGTGTTTGCATAGGCTAGTCATTTTTAAAATTTCGTTAATTATCACTCATTAGGTGAGAATAACGCAATGTTTCGCATGTGATATTACCGGCTACACAAAATGTATTTTGAGCATCTAATGGCAGAAAAATTTTGTGGAAAAAATTTTGTTTACATTTGTTTCATATTTGTTTTCAAAATATAAATGCCAATGATTATTAAAACAAGAACACATATAAAAATTAAATCAAACGTTACTGAAAAAAAAGTGAAAATGCCCTTTCAATATTTTTAGAATGGTAGTAGAGGCTAAGCTCTGATATCTGCATCGCTTTCAATAAAGTTTGACCAAGGTCATTGTGAGGCAAGAGCACTTGGCACTGTTGTCTTCCAAGAGTTTCTAATGAAAAGTAGTTTAAACCTTTTGCTCGTAATTCTTGACAATATTAGTATTAGCATATTATTATTTAACATGGCAATAAAACATATTATTATTTAACATGTCAGGCACTAGTTTCTTTCATGCTTGTTCGCCAATTTAATCTGATATTTTGGATTGATAGATTTTTTTAAACTAAATAAAAATCAGATCGCTTACTATTTTTTATCTTAGTTTCAGTGTCAACTTTAAAATTTAATTCATTTAATAACAGAAGCTGTAAAATCATCTGACACTTTCTAAGCATAAGAAAACGCAAAAAAATCAAGGACATCGCCTTCAGTAGCATATTTGTTAGAGGAAAGGGAAAGGAGATCGTAAAATTAAATCCTTGTCGAAGAGCACACAGTTTTACTTGAAAAAGTAAAAATAAATGCCTTAGAAGTAGAATCTCTCGTCCTTGGTCTTGGATGTGTCACAGACTAGATTAGAAAGGTCAAAAACGTTCACTGTTCTCTGTGAAGGAAAGAAATCGATAAACTGACAATTAATGTATATTTTGTTAATAGAAAGTCTCAGGAGAGAAGAACTTTCATTGATAAAATAGTATTGAAAAGTAATGATTTGGGACCAAGAAAGGAAAACTGTGTATGAATTTTTGACTTTCCAAGTTAAAGTGTTATCTAAACAAACAAATGTAAAAACTAAACTTGATTGCAAGCAAATATACAAGCATTTCTCTGAAGAAAGAATTACACAAAGGATAAGGTTTGGTTTGCTTTGTGAATTATGGCAAATTACAGGAGATCTATCTGCCTTCGTGGAGACTTTCTAAACGAAACTGACTTGTATACCCTTTACACATAGGTAAAAACCACGAAAACGCCCATGTAGCCAGCCAGTTCCTGGAATCGAACCCAGGTCGGAGCTACCAGTGTTAGGTGGCTTTACCGCTTGGCCTCGCTCTTTGAGGGCACCACAAAGTATAAGAATCTGAAGGTTTTGGGAAACTGTAACATACTTAATTATTAGTACTTATTTTTGTTCCTGAATTTCATAATGAAGATATGGCTCAGGAGCATTCATGATAATCTTCTTATTAGTAGATAATAATCTAGCCTTCATGTAAACCTTAGATGTTTCCTTTATAGTTCAGATTCACATATTTTAACCAAAAATGATACGTAACGTATACTAACTCGTCAATAATTATTTCTATATAAGTGCTTTCAAATTAGCTAATACAAAGCATGCAATTCTGTGACTATAATCTTTATTATCTGGAAGGAATCTTTATTATTACTTCTTTATTAGTACTGAAATTAAATAAGCAGGAATTTTGCAGAGTCGTAAAGGACATCTCCACTAACTATTAAAAAGTAACATTCAGTGCATTTTTCATCAATTTAATAAATTTTACAAGTATTTTTCCTCTCCTCATGAAAGCATGCTTAATAAGAATACTTAACACTGATATGCATTTGAAGATCGATACTTAGGAAATAATATTTCTGCTTGGTTCTTAACCCTAATTTGTTAAAATTTTGCGCTGCATATCCTAATTTTCTGTACATGATTGTTTCATTTTAATGAGTAAGTACGTCTAATGTCTAAAAAGGATTAGTATTACTATCCTAAAGGTGTTGTTGTTATATAATATATAAATTGCGAATCAATAAATACATTTCATTGAGTAAAGTATTTAATATTTACTTAATGTTTTTTACTTTGATTAATTTCCCAGCAAACGAAAATTTTATTGAAGAAAAGTTAATAAATGTTTTTGCTACATGCCATTTGATCCAAAATCGAAAGAACTTCATTAACACTAAAGGAAATGTTAGAGTGCAGGACAAATTCTTAGTTGGAACGCTTTCATTGAGACATGTTTGCCTTGCCTGTTGCCTCCCAGAAAACAGCTACCGGGGCGAAAGCAAACAACTGCCACAGAGACCCCTGGTGAATTAATCGAGAATAGGGACTACAGAATACGTTCAGTTTTGTCCTAAACAAATATTTGTCCTAAGGTCCACGACGCAGTATGCTTTGGGTAAACACATGGGGAGGACAGCTATAGATCGGCACTCAGCATAAACATGTTAATGTATTCAAATTACTGTCATAACTATTGGCTCAGTCAATCAGTACCTTTTATTTCTCAGATGTGTACCATAAAACACAGAGAAATTAAATCAGAAAAACACTGTATATCTGTTGAAAGCTCTAACTTTCAATTTTTGTTTTGCAATTGCATCGTGAATAAATTTCATCCTATAGTCAAGAGATCGCCTAATGTCACAACGATGATCTCCTCATATATGTGATTTACATTTTTAATCACTTCTTCCCTACTGTTTTGCATAAAGACTCTATTCTTAGCTAAAAAAGTTCTGTAATTCCCGTCAGGATACATCAACATACACAGAGCTAATTTGCTGGACGAATATTTTGTGGTGAGCGCAAATGTTAATAATAAAAAGCTCACATCTTACTTTAAGTCATGCGTAAATTTAGTAATTCAATCACTGCTGAATTTACGATTTTCAAAGAAATAAAAGACATAAGCAGACTTGTATCTTAATTTAGTTTTTGGTGAATCATACATGTAATACGCAATAAATATACACCATATTCACAAAAGTTCTTCTCCGATCTTTATTTTCTCAATTCTTGGTCGTAGACACATACTTCTAATTACAAAAATATTTTAAATAACAAAAATAGGCTTATTTTTGCATTTAAAAAACAAATTTTGTAAATTTACAAAACGTAAATTTTTATGCGTTCTCCCGGTTTTTTTATCGTTTTCTACTTATATTTAGGAAAATTTTACTGACAAAAAAAAAAAAAAAAAAAAACCTAACTGCCATTTTATATTTAGAGATGATATTCAGGTGCCGTAAACAAACCGAAGAGTGCAATGTTTGCATTTGTGCGTAACTAAAAATAAAATATCAGTTTAGAAAACGCTTTTGATGTTAATAAATTAAGTGACGTGTATTTTTATGCAGATTATCGTGAAAAGTAAAAATAATTGACCACTATTACTTTTTTTTAAAAAAGGTCTTATTCTCAGAATCTTACAGAATTCGTGTTATATGGAACACGACCAAGCTTCAATGTTGGCGGATAACGAACTTTTAACAATAATAGCTTTAACTAAAAATGAAAAATATTTTTACTTTAATTAATTTTTGTAAGATTATTCTATTATGATTCTTAAGTAATGAACTTTCATGAGAAATTAATTAGTGTACACTAGTAATTCACATTAATTACATACTAGTAAGTCGCAAAAATATGACACTCAAAGGAGAAACTGAATCTCAGATTCAAATTTATTTAACCGAATAACAAGATACAACACAATAACAAGATGAAAATGATGTCAAATATCCAAAATTTCGAAGTTAAATATCTGTGTCAATGTTTGTTATAAGAGAGTAAGTGTTTTTGCATTTTATTATTTATAATTATTATAAAAGTTTCTTGAATAATTAGTATAGGGACTGGTGAACCGTATAAAAAGTTAGTTTTCGTAATTTTTATAAAACTAATATTTCTTTGAATTTAAAAATGCCCAAACATCAATATTTGGTCATTTTAAAAATTTCTTATAATTGGAAGTTTATGTGTACAATCAAACGGTTCTGAAAAGAAGGGCCGGAAAAGGACTTTTGACTATAAATATACATTTTTCACACAGAAATATAAAAAAGTGTTGGAACAAAGGCGGATAAAAATTTTGTTTCCTTAAACATTTGCTCTATATGTACTTTCAAATGCAAAGGTTTTTAAAATATTGTGCAGCGTTGTACTTTTCGCTTCCTTCATTACGTGTCTTCGTGGTGTAAATTGAAACACATCCGACTGGCCGTCGGAAGTTTTGGAGTTAAATCCCGTTGAGGGGGTATTTGATTTTCTCGCTTCGTAAAATCTGCACACACTCAACGGTGGAATTCAACTAATTTTCGGTGGATGATAATTCGTCCCCACTTTGGATTTGACGACTAGACCTCTTTCTTCTCTTTAAGCGGAGAAGAATGTACAAAATTTTATTTAACTCATTGTGCGTATTCGAGGCACATTCGGTTGATAGTCGAAAGATCTGAAGCTCGGATTGAAGTGAGAGCATAGCTGATTTCTTGTTCCTCTTGCGTGAGTAAGATGGACACTACAGAGTTTCAAGAAAGGTTTCGAAATGCGGATGGAAATGGTTTTGGAGCATGAAAAAAATTCTGCAATCTAAAAACTTAGGATTATAGTCTAACAGCTCAAAGCAATGTTTAGAGTTAAAAAGTTAAAAAAAAACTAAAAATTCTAAGTTCAGAATATCAAACGAAAATTTAAAAAAACAAATTCCTAATCAAATATGTTGCATCTGACGTGAGAAACTCCATTTATAAATTACAGCAAAGCTGTAAATGTTCATGATTATGACAGTTTGTATGTATTATAAATTAGCTGTGTTTTCATTTCTATGAATCAGATACAAAAAATTGGAATAAAAATTTAAATTACCAATTTTTTTGTAGGAATGTATGTGTTATGAATTACAGCAAAGCTGTAAATGTTCAAGAAAATTACTCTTTGTATGTATCATAAATTAGCCGTGTTTTTATTTCTATGAGTCAGATACAAAAAATTGGAATAAAAACTAAATTAAAAAATTGCAATACAAATTTAAATTACCTGAGTTACTCTAAAATTTACCCCCCTCCTTTTTCTATGCTATATTCCTGTTTTAAAATTAGCAGGATCTTAAAAATCAAGTATTTTAACAAATGAAATTCGAGAATGAGAGGAAGTTTCATTAGTACACTATATAGTATTAGTACACTATATAGATTTGGTTGATTGTGCCAAAAAATCATGGAAAGGCTATCTGCATAAAAGAAGAGATGGCTTCGTATAGGGCTTTCTAAGGGAAACTGGCTCGTATCAACATTGCGCATGGGAAAAATCATAGAAGCGTTCATGCAGCCAGTTAGCTCTGCGATATTTGAGCCCGGATCGAGCTAAAATCAATAAGGTTAGGCTCTTTCCAACGCTGACGTCATTTACTTATACAAATGGTTTTGGGTCGAATGAGCAGCATTCAGCGCCTTTATCGCTCGGTCAGTCTAATTATTCTATAGTCTATTATTCTATAGACTAATTATTCTATAGAATAATTAGACTATAAAATAAATAGTCTATTTAAATATTAAATAAACCACATAGGCAATTACTGTATTTATAAACTCTAAAATACGCTAACTTATAATAGTCTTGTGTAGCTGAGCGATTTTAATATAGGCCTACATTTATAAGGTATATCTCCCACATTCTTAGCGTGCCTTCGTGGTGTAATGGTCAGCACACTGAGCCGGTATTTCAGAGGTCCGTGGTTCGATTCCCGGCGAAGGTAATGCATATTTTTCACCTCTCCTGCTTGTAATTAACCTAATGTCTCTACAGTGGCGCCCGAACTAAAAGGGTTGTGGATGATGACTCTCCACACCCAGGATTTGGCGACTAGGTCCCCTAAAACCCTAGTCGCCCTTTAAAAAGGGGAGTATATAAGGTATATCTCCCACATTCTTAGCGTGCCTTCGTGGTGTAATGGTCAGCACACTGAGCCGGTATTTCAGAGGTCCGTGGTTCGATTCCCGGCGAAGGTAATGCATATTTTTCACCTCTTCTGCTTGTAATAACCTAATGTCTCTACACATTTACTATAATGGTTACTAGTATGTCTAAAAACAAATAGGTAATAATGCAAAATAAATTTTGCTCCATAAGTCATAGTAAAATACTGTATCTAATTAGAGTAACCTATTTATATTATTATTATGCATTTACTTTCACAACTACTTTTATCAAATCCCGCCACGAAGAAAATTAGTTATTGTACTTACGCTTTTGTCGGCTCTCGCTGCCCGGTCACCTTGTTAGAGCTCCTTGCTACTGAATTGCTTAATCGACTTTAGCTTTATTGGCCGCTATTGCTTCATGAAAATACTGAGGCCTTGAACAAAAGCTTTGTAGGCAGAACGTTGCCTTGCATTTAATAAATTTAATTTGACTTGAAAGTTTGTTATGAATTTTCTCCAAGCTCCAGAAGTTATGTTCCGATGTGCAACAGTTAGATTGAAGTGTTAATGAAAAAGTTCTATTTCGAACCTTCATTTGAGTTTGTACTTACTGATCTTTAGAAGTAAGACGGGGGCGATAAGGTCTTATGCCTGTCGTTAACGGTTGTAGTGTTAAAGTAGGGTTGAACAGTGCAGTTTTATTTTTCATTCTAAGCAAAAACAAATGAATTCTAATCATAACCATGTTCTCATAAAATATTCATCAAAATGGTTTATTAGTTTAAGCTTATTCTGAAACGTAAAGGAGGTCTCATATTCGAGGGGTCTTATTTTCGAGTAAACACGATATTTAGCAATGCATTTATTGCTCTTAAATAGTTTATTTTTTTTAATAAAAAACAAATTGACTGAATTTGAAATGTAAACGTGATTACTGAATAGATGCTTTTCCGAATCAGAATCAGTTTTGTGCGAGATAGCCGGGACAATAAATTAAAGATCTCGTATTTCGTGAGCTGGCAACATTTGCTACGACGCATACATGATAAATCCAGGTTCTAAATTATATTTATTCTTCGTCCATCATTTTCCGGGACAGGATCGAGTCTATGGATTTTGTTTTGCGAAGATGTGATTTCATACGTTTATTGAAAAAGAAAATATCTCTTCAAGGTGTTACAAATTAATGTCTTGTATGATTTCCTTAAGCTAAATTTCCAGATAGTAAAAGCATCCATACTCATTGTGAAAATTTCACTAAGATACACTTGATAAGCATTCTTATCAAAATAAGAAAAACAATAAACATTTAATGACGAATGCTGACTTACTCAAAGCGGAATCAATAATCGCAGAAACGGGAAGGTTTTGTTTTGTAGTTGATGAATGAATAAGTTTTAGAAGACCTTGGATTTAATTTTTAAAAGTTTACATATGGCATGCAAAAATAACGGCTAACTAACTCTCAAATTTCTCGATAACTTTGGCCGTAAAGGTATGAAACTTATTATTTCTAACTAGTTAAATAAAGGCTTAGAGAATATTTTACATAATGAAATTATTTCTGTATCAGGGTACACAAAAATATATTTTAAAAAAATTCCTTCTAGTTGAAATATTTTTCATAAATTTATGCTTTTTACCTTGAAATTTATAATTAGAAGCATGTATACAAGTGAGTATTTACAGAAATAAAACCCGCAATCACCTTTTTTCCAGTATCTGACATATATTTATTTACATATTACTATGTATATGTCGGCACATATACCTATTGATATGTGTACTTAAAATGCAGATACATAAGTTATGTATCGTTGCTTTAATTAGACAGAGATCGTAGTCTGATATTATTTTCTTTACTTCTTGCCATTACTTGGTTATAAATAATTTATTTTTCTTCTGCTAGTTTTGATAGCCCCCTTTTTTGGATCTGGTTAGCAGTAGTGCAGATCATATTACTATGAATAGCTGATTACATTTTAAAACCATATTTACTTCTGTATTACATTTAATCATATTTTTATACATATGTGTATGTGCATATGATGTTCATGTGTATATGTGTATGAACAGATACAAGTATAATATGCATACATATGTAGCTATAATGGGATATAAACATATATACATGGCGTACAGATATAGATATAATCGAATGGATAAGTAAAATACACTCACATTTGTGAAAATTGCAACACCATGAAGGACTTACGCGAGTGAGCTGAAATTTTCAGGAAATGCAAAGTAGCGCATGATATGCAAATGATTAGAATTGCAAATCCGTAGCGCATGCGTATGCTGAGCAGCGCCCTCTGAACGGCTGATGGATCCGAATAAATAGACGGCTGTAGCGAGGCGTGTATGGTTATCGGTGGTTATCTGCTAGTGGTAAACGTTAACTCAATCTGTACTTATGCCTCGTCGACGAAAGAGAGCGAGATTTGAACAACTTACAGAGTTTGAACGAGGGAGAATCATCGGCCTTCGTGAAGCTGGATTGTCGTATCGTGCAGTAGCCTCTCGTGTGCAGCGTAACAGCAGCACAGTGATGCGCGTTTGGAAGCAGTGGACGGACGAGTGTCGGACAACTCGGAAATCCGGGAGTGGACCCCGAAATGTGACGTCAGCTCGCGATGATAGACACCTGGTCCGCATGGCGCGGACGGACCGTACAGCTTCCTCTAGACAATTGGCAGCACTGTGGTCAATAGCTACAGGTGTTTCATTGTGTGCTTCATCAATTCGTAGACGTCTGCTGCAGTGTGGACTGCGCGCACGGACTCCTTTATACAGGATCCCCCTAACGCACGACCATCGCCGCCTGCGGCTACAATGGGCCAATCAGCATAGAGACTGGCGTGCTGATTGGCAGCATGTCGTGTTTTCTGACGAATCCCGCTTTAATTTGTGGTACCATGATGGCCGCATTCGTGTCAGACGCTATGCCGGTGAACGCCACCTTCCGGAGTGCATTATCGAACGCCACAGTGGACGAACACCCGGAGTTATGGTCTGGGGCGCCATAGCATATCATAGACGATCTCAATTGCTACGAATTGTGGGCAATCTGAACAGCAACCGGTATATCCGTGAAGTTCTACAGCCCGAAGCTGTTCCCTTCCTTCAAAGCTTGCCAGGCGCTGTATTTCAACAGGACAATGCCCGCCCTCATACTGCTCGGATTGTTAAATCCTTCTTTGCAGCGCAGCAGGTACAGCTTCTTCCTTGGCCTGCGTGTTCCCCGGATATGTCGCCAATTGAACATGTGTGGGATGTCATTGGTCGGCGTCTTGCTCGTGATCCTCGTCCTGTTGCGTCTGCAGACGAACTTTGGGTACGCGTACAAACGATATGGAATGCTCTTCCTCAGTCAGACATTCAAACTTTGTTTGACTCCATGCCACGTCGTGTAGCAGCACTTATTGCGGCGCGTGGTGGCCACACAAAATACTGATTCTGATCTCTTGTTCTTGTTTGTTTGCTTTGAACATTTAATCATTTATTTGTACCACTACCACTCAACTGTGTATTAAATTGCATTCAATTATGACGATTCCTTCTTGGTGTTGCAATTTTCACAAACGTGAGTGTATTAAACCAAAAATCGCGGACTTTACTTTAATTGCGCTAAACGTTATGATTAGAGGAAAGTGGTATACTAAATCAGTTGTAAGTATTAAAATGATGAGGCTATTCATCAAAGGACGACTAAACTTAAGTCGGAAACGCTAAATGACAGAGAAGCCAAGAAGCATGTACTTTGCAACAGCGAGATTTAACATGTGAAGAAACAATTCTGAAGTTTAAAAAATATAACCATAAAACTGCAGCACAAATAGCCTGTAAACACGATACAATAGCGGAGCATTGTACTGTTAATTTAATTGATCAGTATAGCAGAAATTAGAAATGGTGTTAAAGACCTCTGAACTAATTGCAAATTACAGAATCAGATCAGAGATTTGTAATCTCTTTGATCACAAAATGTGACCATATTACAAATCTGTGCTCATCTCAAGTCTCATTTGCTCGTTTTCAAATCTAAACGTTTTAAAATTTCATCTAGGAAATTAACTGAGCGTAATTTTTTATTATTTATATTAAATATGAACTACGGGCTTCTAGTAATGTGCTTGAATATTACTCTTAAGATATTTAAATTTTTTTATCTACAATTTCATATGTTACTACAGTAATGTTTACAACCATCCTGATCTACCTATTTATTATTCTCCACCTTGTCAGGACTTGAATGTTCCTTCTAGTTGATTTTGCAATTACTACTGTTCCTTCTAGTTGATAACTTGAGTTCAGAGTCAGAACAGAGAACTTACTTAAAGCTACGTATGTTCGTGCGTATGTAGAAACTAGAACAAAGATAAGGAGGGTTAAATTTACTCTTTATTCTCATAGCGTACAGGTGCTTTCGCAGTTCGAGATACAAAGAACAACACTTTTAGTCTAGAGCACAGAAAATAAGAAAATGAACTAACTTAACTAAATAAGAATTGAAGATGCTTTACAGAGACTAGTAATGCGAAGATTGGCCCTTTACTACTACGTATGTAGTGAGCAGAGTGCAAAGACTACAATACGTCTTCAAATATCAGCGAGAACTAAATTCTGGCCTTAAACGCTGACAATGAAAATGTGGTAAAGGCAGCGAGAAATCGCTCTTTCACAACACTCTTGGCTATAAGCGATGTCTTAAATACTTCTAAATTTTGCAACCTCATTTGTATACACTAAATCTTCGCGCTTATTCTGGCCGGAAATGGAAAATAAGAAGCGATAGTAAAGGTTTAAAATAAAATAAACATTAGTAAAACTTTAAATCTTTACAACCTTACGATTTGTAAGTGCTACTAGACTACAATCGTTTATCGCTTCACATTAACATTTCGTCATTTATGAATTAAAAATTTACAATTTTCCCATTAAGTGAGATATCAACATTTCAATCAACAACAATTAAAATAAGAATAGTTATGGTTATATAATCGTATATATAATCTAAACCCAGTTAATCCTTTATCTTAAACTGCCACTATATAAGTTATTGGCTGAAACATTTAGATGAATTTATACTGTTCGATGCGTAACAAAATATATCAAGCAAATAGGTGCGCTTATGGTATAGACCTTGACAGTTACACCGGAAAAACAGGACTCTGTTACCTGGCGTTTTCAAGGATCGCCCTACATAGAATATCATCCTGGCCCCCAGAGGCAATCCTCGGGGCCGCGATCCAATCGGTGAAACCGACGAGCCACACTAAGTCAGAATGCAACGTCATGCAGCATCACTTGACCAATAGGGGCGTTTCCCCTCGGACGACCAACGAAATCTGACAATATAGTCCCACCACAGACAGAGGAACAGACACGACAGTACCAGTACGATTCCTGCCAAGCCCGAACCAACCTAAGAATAAACTCGGGCTCTAGTCCTGTGAAGTCAACTTATATACCCCCGTGGTTAAGACTGCCTAAGTACAGATCCTAGCCAGTATTTCCCAGGAATTCTCCTGAGTTAACCCCCGGGGGGGTTATAGACCTTGACAATTTTTTTTTTAAAATTAGTAAAAGTTACGTGCACATCGCTATAATTCATTGTTGTTTTGTTTGATTTTACAATTTTTGTACATCTCATTTCATATTATGCATAAAACTTTAGTAATAGTTTCAAGCTAATTAAATGAATACTATATATATATGTTCTATCTGTTGCATATTCCTAAACCATAGCGTAAGTTAATAAAAATATTCTAAAACGTCTATAATTTACGTTATTCATTGTTAGATTTATCTTACGTATATCTGCTAAAAGTATAATTATTTCCCATTAAGTGAGATATCAATGTTTCAATCAACAATAAATAAAATAAGAATAGTTATCAATATATAATCGTATGTATAATCTCAACCCAATTAATCCTTTATCTTAAACTGTTATTGAACTAGATATGTAATTTATGATCAATTATTTATATTAAAGGACAAGCTGGGAATTCTAGGAGGGCTTTCACCTTCGTTACTAATGCACTCAACAGCTCTGGCAAACATCAACAAACATATCCAATCTAGATAAAATCCAATTTATATTTAGCTTTTATCTTTCATTCCGAACACCAAACTATGCGTTAAACAAGAATAAAGTTTCCAATAACTACTCGTTACTAAAGGCTGAAATTTACCTCAGTGTGACAGTAATATCTATTAGATCTCTATTAATCCTTTGGCATTTGTAGTAACTGATTAAATTTTCATACTGATGATGACACACTTTTTTCATTATTTAGCCTGTCGTAATCCTTTTTTCGAATGCGGTATTTGGCGAGCAAAAGAAAAATGATAAGTATTTTTGGGGAAATCAAAAGAAGAAGATAGAGGGAAGTTTCCTAAAGTGAACAGCCCATGATAATGAGGATCATTATCGGATACAAGAAAAAGTAAAATAAGTCGGCGAAGCTGATTTGATAAGTTATGTTTTTGCGCGCAAGACAATTCACAGAAAAGAGAAACTGTTCTAAGAGAAAAGAGAGGACAGAGACGAAGAGGAGAGTGAAAAAAACAAATAAGGCGAAATGAAATAAAAAGTACGGACAAAACTAATAATTTAGCTAGAAGATTCGATAAAAAATTTTTTTGTTGTTTTAGAAATTACTTTTTAGCGTCTTTCAATTTTTTTTCCCGCTTAGCCTTTTATTTTTTATTTTTTTCTCTTGTAGGTTCTTTGATGCGACCGGCGAATCGAAGCTTTTTCTGAGCCCTAACGATTCGTTTTTCAGTAATTTTTGTTTCTTTTCTCTTATATATGCCTTTTTTTTCCGTTCTTACGTCGCGAGATTCATCTCCAAAATCGATTTTTTCTCTACTTTTTTCTATCCATCTATCTGTTCAAGGTTTACTTAAGGAAAAAGAAAGGCTGCACTTGAAGAAAATTTTGTTCCCGCTTGACACTCTGCTACCATTTCTCCACTTTTTTCCTACTTTCTCACATTGGTACCACATGCCTTGCTTCAGTGGACTCAAACATTCTGCATCTGTAGATTTTTTGGTGCTTCATAGATAATTAGAATGTATCTAAAAGTTATTTTTTCTCACAAATAGCCGTGATGAAGTGGAATTTCTACATCTCTCTTATAAAAATGCACAGGTCTTTGTAAATCTCATTTACGAAGGAAATTCTAAGTATATTTAGAATGTAATTTCGTTTGAAATTTTACTTGAACACAACCAAAAACTAATTGGAGCATGTGCGTATTTCTCAACTATCGAATATTTCACAGTTTTTATACTTACTTTGTACAAAAAATAAAAAATGAAATTTGATGGAGAAAATATATTATAGTCAGCAAACATTTCTGCCGGAGAATTTCCCAATTAATAGGAAGTCCTAAACATTTAGTTCAATTCTTTACTAGAATTTTTAACAGTAATTGATAACATTTTTAATAAAACCCGGTAATTAGAATTTGTGTCGGGTGTTAGACATCAATAGCACACGCCAGCGGCCGCAGCGCAATATTTAAAATTGAATTTCTAGCCTTTGAATATTAATTAATATTCAAAGGCTAGAAGCTAGCTTGAATATTAATTAATATTCAAAGCACTAGAAAATAAACTGAAGGATTTTAAGATTTTTAATTGTTGTTTTTATTTCAAAGTATGATTGGTTATTTAAAGTTATGATTTGAATATCATAGCAGAAGGATATCTTTTTTACTTAGGTACCGTTAGGTTATTATTATTTCCGTTAGATTATTATTATTACTGTTAGATTATTATTATTATTACCGTTAGGTTAATATATGCATCAAGAATGTAATATAAGTAACCTATGAAAATCATTAATTTGAGAATGATGCGCATTATCATGTGACTCAGTTCACTTGTTTGGCAGTAACATCTGGCTATGTCCACGAATTTCATCACGGGAAAGAGGCGAGCGTTGCGGCTGTCGTTGGATTAGGCCTTGGGTAATTTATAGGTGATGGTGCGTATTTGCCTAGTTTTGAAGGAGACTCTCAGCAAAATACTCTTTTTCCCGCTTTCACCAACCTCTTAAAAGGAACTTCATTTCAACAGTATTTTTATTGCCTACTATGCCGTAATGACATTGTTCACTTACAAATATCCGTTCCTTCTCCAAAGTTCGAACCTGTACCAGGTAGCTGGCTTCCCTAAGATCATGTCTACAGCACGGCGATGACTCATGTGAAAATTATAAATTGTAATAATACAAAAATATTTAAGACCACAGAAGGTAAATAAGAAATTAAAAGATAAATTAACCAAGTACAAAAAAATTAAATAAAAGTTTTATTTTATGTTCAAAGAATTTTAAACCAGGGTGTCTGAAAATTCACAGGGAAAGCGAAATTATCGTTTGAGCACTGACTTCTACACAAAGTACAGAATCTTTTTTTAGACACATCTTTATACACTATTACATGCTGTCTAAGATTTTCTCCCGGTATTGGTCAAGATGCAGCTTCTAAAGTGCATGCAGATTATTTACCTCCATTTCTTCTATATGTGCTACCTGCAGGAAAAATGTGGTATTAAATTGGAAGACTATGGTAGCTACAGTCTAAGAGAAGATAAGGCGATTCCGTCATTGATTATAATTATTTGATTCCTATTAGTACTATTATTAGTACCATTAGAACTATTATCAGTTGAAAGTGACTTTTCGTACACCATGTATTTTAGAATACAGATAAAAATATATATTAATTGAAACTATAAGGTATTTCTTCCGCCTTCTTAGCATGCCTTCGTGGTGTAATGGTCAAGCGCACTTCGCGCGTATCGAGAGGTCCATGGTTCGAGTTCGGCGAGGGCATTGCTCATTTTTCATCTTTCCTGTTTTCAAAAAAAAAAAAAAAAAAAAATAAAAAAAAACCTAATGTGTCTACAAAACAAATGTAAAATTTACATACTCTCTCAGTCAAATTTATTTTAAACGAACAACTTTCTCTCTCTAGCCTGCCCATTATTGTTAACTATTTCATAAACCTCTGTGAAAATAATAATATAATAATTCATGATTTTGACTTGCCTGATGTCATTCGATCGAATGTTTGTTTCTTAAAGTCACAGATATATTGCAATTTCTGCGGAATAACAACAGAAAATTATCATCGGAGGGATAAGTTTTTATTCATTTAACTTTGTTCTAGCAATTACACTTTTTTTGTAAAACTAATAACATGTTTATCTCCTAAGCGAAACTCACGTTCATTGCGGTAATTGTCACCAAAAGAAATGTAGTAGTCTATATCTATCTTTGTCAGTGTGCAAAGAATTGCATGTTTATTTCTTTTAAAGATGAACAACGGAAAGGGAATGCACAGTAACAGTGCAATAAATTTGAAAATCGTAGTTTTATGTGTAGAGACATTAGGTATTTTTAGTAGCAGGAGACAGGAAAAATATGCAATTCCTTCGCCGGGAATCGAACCACGGACCTCTGAAATACCGGTTCAGTGTGCTGACCATTACACCACGAAGGCACGCTAAGAATGTGGGAGATATAGCTTATATACTCCCCTTTTTAAAGGGCGACTAGGGTTTCAGGGGACCTAGTCGCCAAATCCTGGGTATGGAGAGTCATCATCCACAACCCTTTTAGTTCGGGCGCCACTGTAGAGACATTAGGTTATTTAATGTAGCAGGAGACATGAAAAATATGCAATTCCTTCGCCGGGAATCGAACCACGGACCTCTGAAATACCGGTTCAGTGTGCTGACCATTACACCACGAAGGCACGCTAAGAATGTGGGAGATATACCTTATATATGTAATAGTTTACATATAACATATGCAAGTAAACAAGCATCTCTGTTCTTATACGCTACATAGAATTTTATCTTCATTTATATGGAACAAGCCATCCGTTATTTAATCGCCACAGGAAATTCTCACGTGAGACTCGCTCCCCCAAAATGTTTAAAGAGTGGGGAGAACGAGAAGAAACTGAAGATACAAATGCCTATCTTTAAGGAAAATAAATGAGTAGAACTTTAGAGAAATATCCGCCAAGATAGAATGCAATGGAAATATCCAGCATTTTTATTCCCTTAAATGAAACACAAATTGATGAATGAAAGGGAATTAATTGTCACCTCAGTTTCATAGTAACAAATGTTAACAGAAATGTAAATTTCCTCGTGAATCTTCGAAACTACCTCGCGGTTTGTTTAGCAAATAGAAATGTAGTTTGAAAGGTGTAACTAATGAAATCTCGAAATAAGAGTTTTCTTGGCAAAGAAGTTTAAATTCAGTATTAAAAATCTTCAAGGTCTCCTCTTTCTCTAAGAAAAAGATAAATAACAAATGTTTCTAAAATGGAGAGTTGATATGTTTGTCACTTCCAACTTTGAATAATGCTTTAGGCTTATGGAATGTAAAAAAAGCCGGAAAGCTACAATAAAAGTGTCCGTTTAGACCAAATGGAAAGAATGTTAAAAAGAGATAGTCATCTGGTACTTTTTTTTCTGCTTTCGAAATTCTTTATCAACATAAAATTTTAAGGCATTCAAAGGACCTAATATGTATTTCCTTCCACACGTATTTTATGTAAGAGCTAAATAATTTACTGTCATAAAGTAATAAAGGGTAGAATTTGCTTCTTAGAAGAGACACCTAACTGCATAATTTTCTAAGCGAAACAGACTCATATTGCACAAAGTTAGACATAGACGACTGAGCAATAACTACAAATCTTTTTCCATTATAAAGTTATTTTTTAATCAGGTTGAATTTTAAAGAAAGCTCTAATTTTTATTAAAAACATCTGAATTTAATATTTTTTTCAATTATTAGTTTATTATCATTGTAGGTAGAATTAACAACTCAGTGTCTGCGCTACGTGGGGCTCTTAAAATGCTAGCAAGCCGAAATCCATAATCTTTATCTGCATAGTGAATTTAATGTTTTACAACAGCTTGCAGTCTTGGTTATTGATAGTTTCCTATGTCGGTATTATAGAAAAAGATGTTTTGTTTCTGTTATATATTTCTTTCCTTCTTGTTTCCTATCTGTAACTATACAATGTGTAGCAATCTGTAGAATATGTATGTAACTGCTAGTTACTTAATAATATGTATAATAAGAAGATACGTGAAACAATGGGCCTTCAACCAAGTAACATAAGTGACGTAAGCAGAAAACCAGCCCACTGTGCAATGCAGAATGTGAACAGAAGCAATGCTAAAACATTGCGATATGGCAGTTACATGTGCCTAATATTTGTTAAATTTTTAAAAAATATATATGTCGCTTACTGAATTATGGTTATGGAAGTAATTTATTATCATACCAATTTTGTTGAGCAATTAAAAGTAAATATTAACAACCAAGTTTTTTTTTACGTAAATGTGAGAGAATTTTGAGAGCTGACCTGTTTTTAACCGTGCCATTCAACTTCTTTGAAATGAAGTATAACGATTTGGATAAGTTTTTAAAAGGATGAAAATCTGTCAGATCGTCTCAAACGCCATAAATCACTGCAAGGAAAAAGTATTTTTCAGATTTTCTTTTTATTTACTCTATCACAGATCCTAGGTTTGGGAAATCTAGAGCACCTGGCGTAGGACAGGAATATTCGGTGAGATTGTGTGTATACCACACGACGATTAATACTTCACAGAAAGGTTTTCATAAGCCTGATGTCAGTTGAGGACTCTAGAATTTATGACGCAAAATCTTTTACTTCGGAAGAAACGCTTTAGAGTGTGTCTGAGTAGCACAATGAATGCTTCTTGGCGCCCTTCTGTCCGTTTCTCGGAAATAAAAGCGTTTGATTTTCGTTTTGCATCACGAATGATGTTCAAATGTCAAAGTTTCAAAACAGTGATTAATGCCTGAGGAACTTAAAATTCAATGTGAAAAGATAAAAGTGATGTATTTTATCAATATTTATTGTTAAATTGTGAAGCAAATCAGGAATATCATTTTACTGGTGTCCACAGAACACAATTTGATGCTACAAGTTTTGGTCAAAAGATTAAAGATTGTATAATACAGGGCCTTACAACTATTCCTTGCGCTTACGTTTCGCCCAGTATGCAATACTCGGTTCTGAAAGCATTTCTTTCCCAACTAAAAACTTTGAAGAGGCATATTTTTTTTTCTTTCGTTTCTTCTCCTCTGGAAGGTAAAAGACAACGACAACGTAAATGTCGCTTTAAAATTAATGCTAAATATAAGAAAAAAGTCAACTTTGAATTTTTCAGTATACTATTTGATACTGAGGTGCAGGAGATGTAGTAGTACATCTGCTGAATTTTTATCTCTTTTGGTATACAAATCTTTATTTTCTTGAAACAGAATTGCTATAATGGGGACTACATTTAAAAATGGCACTATGATGAAATTCACGATGAATGAAGATTTTCTCTAACATTCTAGAAATGGTGCACATTCCTAGCTAAGGGCTAGACCTGCGGAAACACTAAAAGAACAGGAACGCGGTAATATGTAACTTAACAACTCAAAGTTTCTTGAATAACGTGGACCCTGATGATTACTTAATTGTTATTTGCACTCTCTTTAATATCTATAATTTTGGTATGCAGATATGTCGAAATTAATAAGCATGCGTTATTCGAACTTTCAGTATTAGAAATGCTTATTTATGTTAAATGATATTAGTATGTGTGTTATCACAGAGCACATATACAAAAGCTACAGCGTTTTGATTTCGTTTTGCTATGGATCTCAGACTACAGAAGTGTTAAAGTACGCCTAGTATTGTGCGTTCTAAAGTTTTTCACGAAAAGGAATCGCTTCGAAAGGATACACTTCTCATTCATAGTATAAAAGCCATTCGTTCCAAAATTTTTGTACTAAAAGGCTTGTTTTAATGTAAATCACTTCAAAAGAAGTACCCGCTTTGATTGTGTGTTCTACTGTGATGAATAACAGCTTCTGTTCGAAATAGACTAGAATAGCTAACGCATGATCTGCATACAGATGTATCTACAAAAATCTTACAGCCGCAGGTATTATGACACAAATTCCAACGTTTGGAATGATTAAGAAGGTTGCCTATAACAGATGATTATCAAGATCTTAGCAAATGTTTGAATGCTCAATATTTGTGGGGTAGCGCGCCATTTTGCATATGTTTTCTACTATTTTAAGCTGCCCAACGGGTATAGTGGTTAGCGTCGCTGATTACCATGCCGAAGAGCCCGGGTTCGAATCCCGAAGAAGGCATAGATGTTTGTAAATGTATAGTCTCTGTGTGCCATGGGTACACTTTAAATATGCGGCGAGCATAAGAGGGATGGAAGACCCTCAGACCCGTCTCCCGGGGTTCTCTCTATCAAAATTAGGGGCGGAACTGAGCTAAGTCGCACTGTCACCTTTAAAGTGCTCAAGGCTGTTGCCAACGACAAGAGAAATCTTGCGCTCCTTGCAACGAGGAATTTCGTGGGCTTCGGCTGACTATAGGTCAGACAAGTGAGCATCAGTCAGCAACAACAACATATTTTAACGTCGCTTTCCATTTTGCAGAGAGAAAGTGGGGAAAATTCTGGCTATTACCTTTCTAAAGTTATTAACCTGTGAAGAAAACAGCGATAAATGCCCTCAAAAATCTCTCTTTAAAGAAAAAGTAAATAAACTTCTTTGATAAATCGAGAGTCTTCTGATAGCGAAACGGAAGAATTTTGAATGTTTAGCTGTTCCTCGAAATATGACAAGCATCTTTCATGACCATCTTATGTTTCATTAGAAAAAGTCAAATGAACGTGTTATACGAATATTCGCGTCGCTACTTCGCTGCAGGAAGCGCATCGTGTAATGCTAGTAAAACAACGAGTGTCTTACCCTTACTGTGAAATACGGAATGCCCATTTCACCGGCAAAATAGCTGAAGCACTTGCGCTATGAAGTAGAAAGTTTAATCTAAAACAGTAAATGCTACCGTATTTCACATAGCGCTTTCTATTGTGTCATTTTTAACACTGATGCGTCGGAGTAAGCAAAGAGGTAGGATTTTGAAAGAGACATTTTTGCACTCAGCAATAGATATTATGCACGTACGGCATAAGTTATTAACACACAATGACGTAGTAACAAATATTGATGCTTTTTGTGCCAACAAAGTATTTCAAAAGTTGGTTTAGTTAGTGAAAAAATCGTAGCTATTCGAAACAGTTCTTGTAATAACTATTTCAAATCGGTCAAGTTTCATCATAAAATATTTATCACACAATCAATATGAAATGCTAAAACGTTTTTAACCTTCATGACAGGCAAGCCTAGATCTTTTTATCAATGTTTTTGAACTGAGCTCAATAATAAAACTAAAAGGGAGTCGTCCAAGAGAGATCCATAAATAATTATACAACCCAAAAATAAAAGGTAAAAACTTAAAACCATTAAATAAGCGCTAAAGTCTGCTGATTTAAAATTTATTGGTAAAATAAAATAAAAATAAAAAATTCAAAAATAAAAAAAATCCACTAATGATGCGCCAGTTGATACTACAAATAATATGATAAAGTAAAATTCAGCCCTTAAATAACATCATAAAGTAAATATTTTTAATTTTTGAACTTTCATTTCTGATTCATATATATATATATGAATCAGAAATGAAAGTATATATATATATATATGACGTATATATATATATATCAGACGTATATATCAGAATAGATTTTTTATAACTTCTGAAGCCATTTCACAGCACTTAAAGCATCTTCTAAAATTTTTACTCTGTTTTTCCGCCAGGCAGAGAATCGGAATGAATTCATAGGTTGTATTAATTACTATTGCTATAATAAAATATTAAGAAAACCATTTGTAAGTTTTCAGAATCACAGCTCAAATTCCACAAACATAAACGTATTTTCTGCTATGAAAACATAATATAAAATACCAAATAATTAAATCTAATAAATTTTCATTACAAATTTGGTCCTTCTGAGTTTTAAAACTATTTGCAATTGAGGAGCCGAATTTAATAACTAAGTAAACTTCAGCACATAGCGGTTCCAGTTTTGAAACTAGACTAGCTTTAGAAGCATTATATGAAAGAAAAAGAAATATTTTATAAAACTCTATAAAAGTAATATATTTTCTTATGCAATGAATATTACAAAGATATTTAATTCTGTTAAATAAGGGAAAAATAATTGTCCAAACACTCTGTCATAAATGTTTCATTATAATCAAATAGGGAACAATGGATGTTTATAAAAACCGAAAAACAAGATTTCCGAAGTTGCATATACATAGTTACATAATTAATAAATTGGCTAATAATAACGTTAAAAATAAAAGAGAATGATATTCTCAGGGTTAATATAGATATTTAATTTTCCCAATATTTAATTCTTGAAGCATAAGCGTTTAAAATATCCACATTACCCTTTTCTGCCGTGTAAGAGAAATGAATGGGCTCTAAGTCTAGGAAATCTAAACTAAAACAAACCCATTCAAGATATATGTGTGTAAGTTACGCAAGGCAATAAAACGAACATGCACTTAGGGAATAAACAAGAAGAAAATAATGGACTTCAAAAGAATTGCTTTACAAGAAACTGGCACATTCAAAAGAATTTGCAAATTCTTTCAGATACTTATTTACTAGTAATCAAATGAAGAAGAGAATTTTCAGATACTAACTTAGAATCTCTTGCGATTACTGCGGCTTTCTTCCTACAATAAAATAAACTAATGTACAGTAAAAGACGTGAGATCTCTGTTCTATTTATCAAATAGCTGTAAGTGCTCATTATATAATCAAGGCAACAAATTTTGTGCTCACAGATGGTAGATAATAATTTTTTGTCACTAATACATGCTTAATAGTGTGTAGACAAACTACGTTTGGATCTTGCATTACAGATCACGGGCAAATGTATTGTTCGATAAGACAACGTATGTAAATATATGTATATATAATTTCCAAGTGAAGTAAAATATCGGAATATAAATTAAATATAAATATAGTTCCCAAGAAGTGTAAAGGCCAAGCTAGATTTTACACCTTCATGAAATTGGAAATGAAAGCTGAATTACGTCTATTTAAGTGCACATTGTTAAAAAACATAAGTGAATCAAAGAAAATCTCAAAAACTACCACAAAAAAGATTGGAAAAAAATACTATGTGCTATAAAATGAACGTGTTTTGAAGCTCTTGAACTCAGATGACTAATGAGTTCCGAATACATGTTTCATTCCTCTGAACCATTTGAGACTTCATACAGCTTTTAATTCTAAAACATGGTTAACAAAGTATAATGACTTTATACCGCCACTATGATTTATTAACCATACTTTAGAATGATATTTCAAATTCTCAGATCTTTCGCCTACATGCATACATACTCAAACAAACAACAAAAAAAATCAAACTACATAAAATAGACAAAGTAATTACAAAAGTATAATAGCAAAAACTACTTAAAAAGTTCAAAATTTTAGTGATAATATAGAAGGAAAAACAAAATAAAAAAGAACAGATATTCAGATATACAGCCTTCTAAAACTAGCATATGAATATATAAAATGACAAACTTGTCAACTGTCGAATTACAAAGTACAAAAACAGGGCAGGCTCAATGACCTGAAGCACGCTGGTCTTTTTTTTTGCAAAAAATTTGCAAAACTGTAAAACAGTGAAACAAATTAAAAATTAAATGGGGAACTAGCAAGTTGATAAGAAAGAAAACTTACCATTGTCCTTTGCTAATTTCATAATTGAAGAAACATCAAAATCAAAGGCAGAAGAAATCAGTTAGAAACAACGCTTGCAAAACATTTGATAAAAAATAAAGAAAATCCCAGCTAGTGGGTGTAACCGAAAGTCAGAAAAGTTGCTACAAAAATTAGAAATGCAACAACTGCCGACAAATAGAAATGCATGAAAAGCAATCAAAAAAGCCCACGCTTTCTGAGCGTCAAACTATTGGTGGAAATTCGGAAAGAGGAGTTGTATGGATGGGTTGTAAAGACGAAGAATTGCTCGAGGAAATACGGAGGAAAAACACATAATGCATAGTCGAAAACGCTTTCCTAGCGCGATAGTGACGACACAAATCGCAAGAAAGGAAGGACATGAACAGGAATATAAATTTTCCCATATACACTGCTGGCCACCCAAATTGCAACACCAAAAAAGACAAGAGATATCACAACAAAATTTATTTAGTAGATAACATGCTGACCAAGTATCAAATGATTAAATTTATTGACTTCTTTGAAGCGCAGTTGCTTCCAGAATCAGTAGCCAGAGTAGCCGCCATTGTTGGAGATCACTGCTGCCACACGCCTCGGCATTGATTCAAAGACACTTTATATGTGTTCTTGGGGTACAGTAGACCAAGCAGCTTCCACACGTTGCCAAAGTTGATCTGGTGTGGCAGCTTGGGATGTAATCTGTGTCAATCGTTCAGCAACCATGAACCACCTGTTTTCTATCGGCGAAAGATCCGGAGAGCGAGCCGGCCAGGGAATTGCGATTGACGAAGAAGCCTTGGACAATGCGTGCCACGTATGGTCGTGCATTATCCTGTTGAAATATGGCTGAGTGCAAGCCCTGAAGGTAAGGAAGGACAACTGGCTCCAACACCTCGGAGATGGAGCGCTGGCTGTTTAAAGTACCGGCAATGCATACTAGAGGAGTGCGAGAGTGATATCCAATACCGTCCCATACCATAATACCGCTGCAGGACCAGTGTGGCGCTGCATAACGCAGCTGTTCAGCTTCCTCTCTCCACGGTGTCTCCAGACTCGAATCCGACCATTGTGGTGTTGCAGACAGAAGCGTGACTCGTCAATAAAGAAAATTTCATTCCATTCTGCCGTCCACATCCTTCTTTCATCTCAAGATTGGCGGCGGAGACGTCTGTGGTTCTGCGTCAAGGGTAGACGAAGCAATGGACGTCTTGTGGACAGACCACTCTTCTGTAAACGGCATCGAATGGTACGCGCAGACACTGGATGATGCGTTACAGACTGAATGTGCTGTGCTATGGTTCGTGATGTGACTGAGCGATCCGTCACTGCCATGCGCACAATGTTCCTGTCATCACGTGAAGTGGTGCACTGAGGTGGATGCGATCGAACACGTCGGTCCGTCGTACCCTCCTGCATCCAACGGTCACATATCCGCATTACAGTTGTTTGGTTTCGTCCAACACGACTACCGATTTCCCTGAAAGATAATCCACACTCTCGGTAGGCCACTATCCTTCCTCTGCCGAACTCGGATACTTGATCAAACGATGATCGCTGTTTACTACGAGGAATAATTGATCGTTCTTTTTTTTGGAAAAACCACAAGAAAAACACAATTGCCGAACTTGAAATCATCGAAAACCCTAAGCCTTAAATAGCGCTTTGAAGTGGCGCCACAGGCGCGCGTGATGTGCATCTGAGCTGAAATTCTAATCATTTGCATATCTCACCTCTGCTAATGCATGTTGTAAATTTCATGTTATTTGCATGCTTCCTTCAGGGTGGTGCATTTATGGTGGCCAGCAGTGTGTCTATATACTATATATATATATATATATATTCATATATCCATATACATGGAATATATATATATATATTCATATAATTAACGAAGAATAGTCGGAACTAAAATGAAAAATTATAATTTCGTCTTTATGAAGTAAACTAAACTGAAAATAATGCGAATTGAAACAAAAAACTAAATCTATGTATTAATCTCCTTAATTTCCAACAGCCCTATTCAGCATCCATTTTTGACTGCCAGTACTCTGGAAGTTGTTAGATGCCAGATAGGTATGTTCGAAGTCTTTTTATTTTTTACTGGTTTCTATTTCATTAAATATTAGGCCTTTTAATTAAAACTTCGATTTTTCTTCGCAGCTTTTTATTATGAGTACTTTTTAATTAAAACTTCGTTAGTTCTTGGCAACTTTTTGTTATGAGTATTTTTAAAGCTTTTTAACCCATATCATACCGAGCATTGAAAAAATTAACTCTTTTTATAAATTCTTAAATATGTGTTTCTCTAAGTCTAGGTATGCATATAAAATAAAAAAAAAACTTGAAAAATTTTTATTAGTTTGATCAGTATAGCCTGTCCTAAAAATAGGACAATGGTATAATCCACTGCTATTCATTCTTACCTACGTGTAATGGAAAAAAACATCCTAAGCATAGTCCAACGTTACGTTTCTTACAGATAGTTGTTGGTTTTGCTATGCAGGTTTTTAGCTGGCATCTTCTTTGTCTATTTTAGGGGCTTTTCGCAGTAGCATGTTCATTTTGAAGCTTTGGGAAATCTTCATTAACCTGTTGAACACCCAGTTTTCCACAAGATGGTTTTCTTGGAATAGAAATTCTCGGATAGGGAACTGTTACGTGTTTTCCAAAGTTACGCAGGTTCAGACTATCATCACTAAATAACTGATTGAGCTACCATGGAACAACAAATGATATTTCAAACGCATGGACAAATAAAGACCAGTACCCTTTCTTTTCTTGAATTGAAGTACATAAGCTGCTGCACGATTATCAAATAGGTCAACTCTATTCTTATATACTCCCTCTGTCCCAAATTAGGTGCTACATTTGAATACTTTTGTACTGATTATTGATTCTGATGATTTTATGATTTTGTTTGAACAATTTTCAGAGATTTCAGGGTGCTGCGCTATCAGTCAACAACATTTACTTACCAAGCATTCGCTGCTTAAATCAGTACCAAGTTAGTTAAGAAAATCCAAGTTTTGAGAACTCTTAAGAAACGCCCCATTTTGTAAGGACTCTTCCCACAATCGCATAAAACTAACTATTATATGTATATTCTATACTAGCTAATGAATCATGAATTCATTAGGAAGAAAATGATCTTTCTTGCACAACGGTGGTAGAGTCCTCATAAAATGGGGCGTGCCTTAAGAAAGTGCAAACCCTGTAAATTTGCTTCGAAAAATTTGTCTCAAAATAAGTGCTACATTTGTGGAAAGTAAAAAAGATTGAAAAATTGAGATTGAAAATACCAAGTTGTGATAATTTTAATTGCAAATTAAACAATTTTAATTGATATTTAAGGAATTTCTTGCACATAATATAGCTATTTACTGGTAGCTATTTACTAAACTGCATCAGAAGTTATTTATGACTCCACCTACTTGAAATGTAGCAACTAATCTGGGACAAAATTTTCGACTTAAATGTAGCAACTAATTTGGGACGGAGGGAGTATATTGTAGGATACAAAGCACATTGGTATCTTTACCTGTTTTCTGCCACCTTTTAATCTTCTTCCTACGGTTGGCACGCGTTTTTTTCCTTCGAAATTGGACATTACTGAAACAACACGACTTTGATCCCATTGAACTGCTGCAACTTTCCCCATTCCATTTTTGACATTGTTTTAGAGGTGAGCATTTAGACATTCTGTGTTCTCTAGCAACAAATGTAGCGAAGAAGATTTTATTATCAAGAACGGATAATAATTCATGGGAAGTAAAGAAATTATTATGAATCTTATGTATCTCAGGTTTTGTAATTATTGGCAGCAAATTCTGGACATCTGTATCAGATAATAGCTCATTTACGATTTTCTTAGTCGGTTTTTTCTTTTGTGTCTTCGGCGTTTTATTCTTCTTCAAAATTTAAGCATGCAAAAACAAGAGAAATTTAGTTTTCTCCGATGAATTTCAGAATACAAACTGACTTCATGAGTCAGTGTTTGAAACATTCACTCAAACCCCTTCCCCACATTTCACACACCTGTCTGTCATGTGATATGTACCAGCCAGCTAGACTAAAGTGCCTGGGTTAGTTGTATAAAGCAGTGCTTGAAATGCAACAGAGACAGAAAGGATTATCTCCATTACAAACTGATGGGAATTTGGTAGTAGTGGATTTTTTCATCGTCCTATTTTTAGGACAGTTAAAAATGCAAGGAAAATTTATCTTTTGGGTAGAATTTTTTGATAATGTTTTTTACTGGTATAAAAGGATGGATTATTATCTCAGTAAATGTACACCGACATCCAGTAAATGTACACCGACATCCAGTAAATGTATGTTTTTCTTGGAGCTCAAAATTTTAATGAAATTATACGTTGAAAACATAAGCAAACAAATCTGCAAAAATCCCCATTTTAAAAAATTAATAAAAACCATCTAAATTAAATCTAACTTGCGACAAAAACAAACATATAGTTAAATTACTCTTTAAATAATAAATCGTCTTTAATTTGAATTAAATTATTTCAAATATTTTATACAAAGACCATTTATGTGTGTTGTCCTATTTTTAGGACGATGAGGAAGTATGAGTTAATTAAAACTTTATTAGTTCTCGGCAGCTATTTACGTGTTTTTTTACGTGAAGCTTTTTAATTATAACTTCGGTAGTTTTCGGCAGCTTTTTATTATGAGTATTTTATGTGTATTTCCACGCAATTATTTAAGATTCCCCCCCCCCAAGAAAAGCTAATTTAATACGCTTTCAAGCCGCCCTTATTTACGTTTTAAATACTGACCTAATAAGTTTTTTCACTTTTGAAAAACTTTCTTTTACTATTAAGTGTTTTCACTTGGTGTATATTATTGTAATTAGTTCGTATGGCCTATTTAGGTTTTTTTAAGCATATTATTTTTTCAGGATTTTTGCCAAAATTTTTCTGTTTTTAATTTTTTGTTTTCAACTTTTGTATATTATTTCTGTCGTCATGTGTTTGCGAATACATGAAGGGAAAAGATCTAAACATTTGAGAGCCACTATAATATTATTTTAAAGAAGATTTGATGCTAAGAAAGCGGTTTTGAGTCTCAAATGATTCAGATGAACAAAACACGTATTCGGAACTCATTAATCGACTTGGTTTAAGGATTCAAAACATTTTCCCTTGACAAGTTCTGTTTCGAAGCATCGAAGAGAGAATATTAATATATAGCTTTGTTTTTTGTTTTACTTTGTACTATTTTCAGTTTAGTTTACGTATTTGAAGTTCCTTTTAATTTTACATGTACTCCTTTTGGTTACGCCTTTCTTGGAGAAAGAATTGATTAGGGTCTTCATAAAGACGAAATTGGGATTTTTCATTTTAGTTCCGACTTTCCCTTTTTAATTTTATTATTAACGGTCTAGCAGCAATAGCGCAGATTCGTCTCTTTTCTTTTAAAACTCAGTTTTAAGAGTTCTTTTTGGACTTCCTTAAGAGTTATATTTCCATATATATATATATATATATATATGGAATAATTTGGGAACTTTGAAGACAGATAATTGTATAAAGATGAAGCTTGCAGTCATACTTAATTTTATTATTTCCTTTTATTCTCGTTGACAGAAATTTCCAAGCCAGTACAGATAAAATGATGCACTAATCGAGCTTGCTCTTGAAGAACAACATCGTCACCATGACAATTTTGAAGAAGCCAGGCGAAGCGGAAAGCTGGCCAGCAAGAGAAATAGATTGCAAATGCGACGTGTCTGAGGTGAAAGTTGCGTTCAAAATGATTCAAGTTTTGGTTTACAAGAATTAGTTTTGGTCTGCTTTCATTCTAACTGGTTAATATTTAATCATCTAAACTGATTATAATCATCTTTTTGTCTAAGTGCTATGTCATAGAGGACTATGAAATTATTTCCGTCGTCATTAAGTGAAAAATTAAGCAATAAGGTACAGGTAAAACATTGTTTTGTAATAAAAAAATTTAAAGGTTTT
>KK115898.1:358253-450634 GCA_000611955.2 Stegodyphus mimosarum | reverse complement strand
TGATTATATATATATATATATATATATATATATATATATATATATATACATACACATACACATCACATCACATATTACTACTTTACGGATTTAGTGCATGAGTGCAATGCAAAACATTTTCATGGAAATGCTGCGTTGGTGTTTTTCCAGTGTAATAAAAAGAGGAAAAATTCCATAAGTACAATATTTTGAAATTTTATAAAATTTGAACAAAAAGATTTCTTGGTACCATTTGGTAACAATTGATGAAGAGTAGAGGCACAAATTTAGGATACCACGAAGAATAAAGAAAACGGAAATTTCCAGCGTGGCAACGATTCTTGTATGCAGCTTCCTTATATTTGCTGGTTGATTGTTCTTCTACAGTGTTTGTATCACCATTATAACCCTAATCTTTTAATAATACTGTTCTCCCGGCACGAGACAGATATGTTTATCATTATTATTATTATTGTTATTATTTTCGAATTGTTGTCTTTTAGTCCAGCCACAGTAACACAATGTTTAAATTTTTATTCCGCTGAATTACAAAGTTTTGAACGCATATATATATATATATATATCAGCAATTTCTTATACAAAAAATTTCGTCACTGCAAAAATAAACTTTAGAATATTATACGTTGGATTAAAATCTGCACACATGAGCGCTTTCATTAAGAGCCCTCAGAGTATGTTTTGTAGTAGTGCCTTCGTAAAAAGGTTTTTACACTTTTTGCTTCACCTGAGTTAGCTTCACTTGAGTTGAAGTCATAAAATAATGCATGACATTGTGCAATACAGATATCTTATATGTATGTAAGGTTATGGGCCAATTGACCATAAAGATTTGCATAAAATGCCATGTTTTTCCATGAAGTAAAGGTTCCGAAGAATAGAAGATGAAAGAAGCATGGAGACTATTGCCCTTATAAGATGATAACTTTGAGAGGTATTATCAGAGCAAAATTTAAGATATACAGCCATGAAACAAATGAAATATATAGAATGACAGAAGCGTAAAATACCACAGTTGTTACGTCATTAGCTACACCTACGCACCACAGCCCTCTAACGGCACTTTTTGTATATAATTTTTGGATAAATGAACGCAACTAAATAGCCAAAGAGGCGTGATAAAAAGCAAAATTACAAAACTGGAGAAGTTCGTGAATAACTTCAAAGAATCCTAAGGAAGTTCAGTTGAGTTAGAAGTGAAATTAGAAAACGTCAAGGAGCTAAAGGTTAGCATGACTCACCTCTACAATGACTACTGCAGCGTTGATGAAAAGCTAGATATTGATGAAAGCTTAAAAAATATGGAAGAGCTGGACTTATCACTGGATAATATGGAGGTAAGAACTAAATACCTTCGTTCAACGATTAAATTAAGTAATTCTTCTAAAGTTAAAGACGGTGGTGTATCAGTGCATAATGAAAGTGAAGCTTCCTGTAATGTAAAATTGCCTGAAATTTTACCGCCAGTATTTACGGGAAATTGTGAAGAATTTAGTAGCTTTAAACAGCAGTTTATTTCTTTAATTGGCGATAATAATAAACTTAGTGATTTACAAAAGCTCCATTATTTAAGGGCCGCCCTAAGGGGAGAAGTGAAACAAATAGAAACAGATCAAGATCGTTATAATTGGAGCTCGGTTTGAAAATAAAAGAGCAATTGCTGATTCTCACGTACAAAATATATTAAATCATGAAAAAATTCAACAATGAATCCCCCAGGGAATTACGCTATTTATTGGATAATATAAAATGTAATTTGCGCGCATTAAAAGTTCTGAAATTTGAGCGCAGTAACTTATGTGACGCTAGTATGTTAATGAATATATTGCTTCAAAAAATCGATAAAGAAACGCGTAAACAATTCAAGCTTACATTAAAAACAAAAGAAGTACCCGCTTTAAATGAGTTCTTAAGTTTTCTGGAAAACAGAACTTTAGTATTAGAAAGTTTGTATAAAAACACTAATCAGAAACCAGTACTGCGTAAAAATATTTCAGGTCAAGGGAATATAAAACCAAAGAGTTTAATTCTAAGCGCATCGAGATAAATTATGAAACCCTGTATTCTCTGTAACGCAGAACATTCTTTACACAAATGTTCTAAATTTCTTAACATGAGTGTCTCAAAATGTAGTCAAATAATTAAAGAATCGAAGTTGTGCAAGATATGTTTTAAAATGCATAAAGAACCATGCAAATCAGCCTTTACGTGTAGAATCTGTAAAAATTTCGATCATAGCAGTTTAATTCGTATTGATTCAAAACCTCAAGTTTCTCAGACTGTTTTCAAATGAGTCATCGGCAAATAGCGCCGAGAAGAAAGAAAAAGATTCTCCACCTGCTTCAATTGTGCAACAGTCTGCGGAAGTGTTGAGTAATCATATTTAACCAACAAAGGTAAACAAACTGGGTTGCTGTGTACGGTATCATTATTCATTGAAACCACATGTGGGAAAAGAGTGAAATTAAAAGGAATATTGGATTCTGGAAGTAGCTGTAATATATTAACAACTGAAGCCGCTGATCCTCTGAAACTGAATAAGCAAAAAATAAATACGACCATAACGGGAATAAGTGGAGGTGAATATTTCGTGAAAAACAAAACAACAGCAAAAATCTCAAATGAAGATGGTGATTGCTGTAGTATTTTATCCTTTTTTATTTTGCCTCGCATTACGGGGCTTACAAATAAAATTGATATTTCTAAAATATATTTCCCAAAGGAAACTAAACTAGCAGATCCTACCTTTCATACACCTAGCAAAATTCATATATTATTGGTGAGAATTATTTTTTGAATTGTTAAAAGCAGAAAGATTCAGGTCCTTTAATGATTCACTGTTGTTACAAAATAACGTGTTTGTTTATTTAGTGACAGGTTCGATCAAAAATTCAAATTCTTATCATTTTTCTGGGTTAATTTCAGAAGATGATAATTTAGATAAATCTGTCAAACAGTTCTTCGAGTTACAGTCCTTTCCTGGTGATCACACTAAAAATGTAAGTGATAAAACGTATCAAAAGCAACTCTGTGAAGATCATTTTATTTCTGCACACAAGAGAGTTGTAAATGGAAGGTATATTGTAAGATTACCAGTAATTGAAGATAAACTGCCGACATTGGTAGCATCGAAGGAAATAACAGAAAGGCGATTAAACTTACTTTGGAAGAAATTAGATAAAAATAAAACCATGGCAACATTATATAAGGCATTTATAGATGAACATCTGTCCCTTGATCACATGGAAAGAATTAGAGACGATGAGTGTTCTAAATATAGAATATTATATCCCACACCATGCCATTTTCCATCCTGAGAGTATTTCCACTCCCTTCCGCGTCGTCTTTCATGAGTCTTCTAAATCAAGTAATGGAGTTTCGCTCGATTCTATATTGCTAAATGGAGGAATTGTACAACAAGAGTTATTTCCTATTGTGGCCAGATTTCGAACTCATAAGTATGCATTTAGTGCAGACATCAAGAAAATGTACCGTCAAATACTAGTGGATGAAGCCGATAGAGATGAGATTTACAACGGATATTGTGGAAGCCGAGTCTGTTTGCTCCCGTGCAGACATATAGATTGAAAACAGTAAGTTATGGAACATCATGTGCTCCATTTTTAGGAACTAGAACATTGCGAGCATTAGCGGAAGATGAACAAGGCAAATTTCATCAGGCATCGAATGTACTAATTAACGACACATACGTTGATGACATTTTATCCGGATCTAATAATTTAGAAGAAGCAAAGAACTTACAGATTGAGTTAAAAGACTTCTTAGCTGCAGAAGCTATGGATTTACATAAATGGGTTTCGATTCATCCAGACTTCTTAAATGACAGTAAAACCGAGGAATACATATTCTCATCAGACCAACCTACAGTTAAGACTCTTGGTTTATTATGGAGACCTTCGTCAGATTGTTTTAATTTTAAGGTATCTGAACAGTTGATCAACAATTTTACAAAACGTTGTAAGGTTTTAGTTAAACTAACCAAGTTTTATTTTAATTTAAATCTGTCTATCTCCTCTCTGCTTCAACTTCCCGTCAGAAGAAGCGCGCGTTTTCAGCTTATGCTAATTTTGAAGTACAGCGAAGTACTATTTAAGCCAGAGGTAGAAACCTCTCGGTGTGTGAGAGCTTAGTCTCAGATCACGGTCACGCCGCTCAACGTTCGCCTGACCAGCTAGCAGTTTAAATTTATAAGCCATAATGCTTACTACGTGATTGCATTGTAAAACAATCTGAAGTGCGCTAGTATTAGTATATCTTGCTACGCACCATTTAGTGAGAGGCCAACTTCCGCGAATTGCTCTACGAAGCAAAGTTTAAGTTCTATTTTAATTAAAACAATTTGAAGTGCGTTAGTATTAGTATATCTTGCTACGCACCCTTTTAGTGAGAGGCCAACTTCCGCGAATTGCTCTGCGAAGCAAAGTTTAAGTTCTATTTTAATTTATTTAAATTTATTTGATTGTTAAGTTCGAACCAAGTGCGGTCTTTTACGTTCTGTATCTCTCCCGAGTTGGGAAGTTTGTATTTAATAGTGATTTAATAAAAGAGGATTTCAAATCCCTTCACGTGCAGTTACTATCTAGCCCAGCAGTTACATCAGAACAAAGCTTACATCTAATCAGCTCACTGTTCCAGTTCAGGACTGAAAATTTGAGGTTAAGAACCCTTTACAGAATTTACCATGTTCCACAGAACACTCAGTCCTCATAGTGGCGCCCGAACCAAAAGAAGAGGATGGCCTCAACGACAAGAAGACGAACCTGAGACACCTGCTGTACCTGTCCAGAATCCTGAGATAGCACCTCCTGGCATAGAAGGATTCGGCTACATCGTACAAACCATGCGAGCAGCCATGAAGCCAGCGGCAAGTTTTGACAGCAAGACAGCCGTAATCAATTTCCTAGAAAAGTTAGACTCCCACATCATGTTATATCCAGTTCACGAATTTCAGAAAGTCGCTCTTGCTACCAGCGCTTTGAAGGCCAAGCGCTAAATTGGTTCAAGTGCATTGGAAAGAATCTCTTGGGGGAACCAGGAAGCCCCACATATACGTATGAAAATTTCAAGAATTCCTTGATGAAAGCATTTTCTGTAGTGCGAGATCGAGCCAGACTGGAAGCGGAACTCTTTAGTCGATATCAAGAAAGAATAGAAGATTTGTCTAATTTTATTTTGAGGAAAATTCAGGTTTTCAAGCTCTTGTATGGAAGTCGCCCGGATCCTGAAATTATTCAAGTTATACTTCCTAGGCTACTGCCCCAAGTTCAAGATTTCATCGAGCTAAGAAATCCAACGACATTAGACAGATTATTTGAGCTCGCAGTACAATTTGAAAGCGGAAGAACAGCCGACAACGAGCGACGACGCCAATTTGAGCGAAGAAGTCAGTGGAGTTCGCCAAGACCCCAGCAAAAGCAAAATCAAAGTTACGGGAATAAGGCGAAGCAATGGCCGAAGAAAGATGTGTCTCCTAAAGCGAGCGGCGAACGAAGGGAATTCAATAGAAGAAGAAGCAAAGATTCCGAGGGCAACCAAAATAAGAAGAATTTAAACTAAGATGGATTTCTTCAAGGAAGGTGAAGAAGTCCGAAGCAGCGCAAAACCCTTCCAAAATCAATTTAAACACCGTGGTCGTGAAGAATTTGAGGTTGCCGAAGATTGAAGTTCTAATCAACAACATACCGGCGACAGCCCTCTTGGATACAGGAGCCCAAAGCAGCTTCGTATCGGAAAGATTCTTTAAAAAGCACTTTCGCCGTTACAGAATTTTTAGTGCAAGAGACATGGATATCATAGCGGCCCAAGGGAAGAAGTGTAGCTGTTTAGGCAAAGTAACGTTGTTCGTGCGTATCAACAACGAGCAGGTAAAAATCTGATTTTATATGGTGCGAAACCTGCAAACGTGTATTATTCTAGGTGTGGACTTTTTTAGTTTGGCAGAAGCAAGAATTGATTTCAAAGGGGGAGAGTTGACGTTAAATATGAAGCCAATCGAAATGAAGAATGATAAGGCCCCGCAGCTGGACTTGCAACATTTACAAGCAGAAGCAAAAGAAAAAATCCAAGGTCTGGTAAGCAATTTTACGAATTTATTTAGTGATGTACCGGGTTTTACACAGGTGGTGAACCACGACATTGACACGGGGGACGCTCAGCCAGTTAGGCAAAAGCCATATAGATATGACAGGGTCAAAGAGGAATAAATAATCGAATATCATATTAAGGAGATGTTAAAGAATAAAATCATCACGCCAATTTCTAGCAGTTAGGCTAGCCCCGTTGTCATGTGTAGGAAAAATAATGATTACCCGATTACGCACCCGAAGCGGTGGCGTTTTGCTATAGATTATCGCAAGTTAAATTCAGTTACAAAATATCCTGTATATCCGTTGCCGATAATTTAAGAAATTATTCGAAATATTTCGTCTACAAAATACATGACTACGTTAGATCTTACGAGTGGCTATTTTCAGATTGGTGTAAAACCCGAAGACGTTCACAAAACCGCGTTCATAACTAAGTCTGGCAAGTACGCATTTCTTAGATTGCCTTTTGGCTTATCCGGCGCGCCGGCAACGTTCCAAAGATGTATGGACATCGTCTTAAGACCAGTCCTTGGTAAAAGCAAATTCATATATTTAGACGATATTATAATTACGAGTAGTAATCTAGAACAACACTTACAAGATTTAAGAAAAGTGTTTTCATTGTTCAATGAAGCTGGTTTAAAGATAAATGCGTCCAAATGTAAATTTGCCGCAAAAGAGTTACGCTATTTAGGATTTAAAATTTCCCAAAAAGGAATCGAAACTGATCAATCAAAAATAATAGCTACTAAAAATTACCCTGTTCCTAAAACAGCGAAGAAATTATCGTCGTTTCTTGGAATGTGTTCATACTATCGGTCCTTCATTAAAGACTTTGCAAAAATAGCTGAGCCGCTGCTAAAGATGAAAAGAAAGAAAGCTAGGTTTACGTGGTCAGCAGAAGCCAACTTGGCGTTTAAAAAACTGAAAGACGCATTGAATCAAGCTCCCGTCTTAAAATTTCCAGAAGGAGATAAAGGATTAGAGATTTCAGCGGACGCTTCAGATTTCGCGATTGGCGCAGTGCTTTCCCAAAATGGTCAACCCGTCGCCTTTTTCAGTCGAACATTAAATGAAACCCAGAGAAACTATTCCGCAACGGAAAGAGAAACTCTCGCAGTGTTAGCATCAGTACAGAAATTTCGTGTGTTCTTTGGAAGTTCTCCAGTAACTGTATATACCGACCACGCGGCGGTCACTAGACTCTATTCTGGAAAAAATTTATCACCCAGATTAATAAGGTGGGCTCTCAAATTACAGGAATATAACCTAATAATTAAACATACGCCGGGAAAAGAAAATGTTGTGGCAGATGCTTTAAGCAGAATTAACTTAGATGAAAATGGAAGTGTAATTAAGATAGCCATGTTAACATCCAAAGTATTAGATTCTCGTGAAACAGTAATAGCCGAACTCAAAAAAGATCCGGAGTTCAAAAATATATACAATTATTTGGCCGACCCTGAGAATTTCAATCATCCGGATATTGTGCCGATAAGAAATAGGGCCGAAAATTACGAATTAATTGACGGACTGTTATTCTATACGAAAGCTACTAATGAGAATCATGAATATAGACCGGTTATCCCAGCTAGCATGAGGTTGAATGTATTAGAAGAGTTGCATGATTGTGCCATTTCGGCTCATTTAGGTATAAGAAAAACTGTTCAAAGAGTTCGCGAGGCAGTTTTCTTTCCAGAACTGCAAAAGTTTACTAGGGCGTATGTCCAGTCGTGCCCAACATGTCAATTAAATAATTATGTTAATTTCCGCCCGGCCGGGTTCCTAAATAGTATTAAATCAGAATTCCCAAATCAAATAATAGGCATCGATTTACTTGGACCTTACCCTCGAAGTAAAGTTAACAAAAGCCGATATCTTTTAGTTATAGTGGATCATTTTAGCAAATGGTTAGAGTTAATTCCGTTAAAACGCGCGTCTGCAAAAATTGTAGTAGATTCAATTCTAAATAAGTATATTTTAAAATACGGGGCGCCCCTAAAAGTTATTTCCGACAATGGTCCTCAGTTTGTTAGTAAAATGTTTGAGGAAATGTGTGCAAAACTGGGCATACGTCATCTAAAGATGGTCCCGTATCGTCCGCAGTCAAACATAGCGGAACGGGTTAATAGAAATGTAGTGAAAATAATTCGAAGTTATGTGAAAAACTATCACTCTACCTGGAATAGCCATATAAATGAATTTGCATTTGCCCTTAGGACCTTAGGACCGCCAAACACGATACTACACAAAAAACCCCCGCTGAACTCTTCTTAGGAAGAAAAATCTTGACCCCCCTAGATAAACTGTTCTTTGTACAGGAAAGGGCAGAAGAATTTAAAATGAGTGATATACAAAAGTTGATACGGGAAATATAGAAACGGCCCAGAGAAAACAAAAATTATATTAAGACCTAAAAAGAAGAGAGGTCAAGTACAATGTGGGAGATGAAGTGTTGAAAATGAGTTATACCCTGTCAAATGCCCCAGAAGAAAAGGTGGGGAAATTCTTTCCGCGTTTTGAAGGCCAGTTCATAATTGAACAAATTACGGGGGCAGTGGTTATATTGAAAAGAAATGATGGACAAACACTCAAAGCGAATGTGGATCAAATCAAGCCATACTATAAAAGAAATAAAATGCCAATATTTAAAGATTTGTTTCAGGATCCGAGGCAATCGACTAGCCAGGAAGAGGTAATTCAGCAAAAACAGCAGGAACCAGCAACAACGGCATCGAAAAGGTGGCGTCGAAATGTCAGAAGAAGAAAGCTCCCCCTCAGCAAAGAAATAAGAACCAAAAATGTGGATATAAAAGAAAGTCTCACGATACAGGTGACCAGAGCGACGAACGGACTTACGAGCGTACCAAGAGAAGAAAGCATAACGGGCAAGGAATGCCCAAGGTATCCAAAAGAACTGTGGAATCATCGGATAGGTGCCTGAGAAGCAAGAAACGTCGATTGCAGCCTGAGAATCAACTTCCCGAATACAGCAGGAACCAGGACAAGCAACGAACAAGGAACCAGGAGAGAAGGGCCCACTCCACCAAACGTCCAGCGGAGGAACCTCCCCTACAACGAAAATTGCCAAAGATACAACGACAGAATGTCAAAAGAAGAAGAGATGAGCAGGCTCCGAAAGAAAAACAACGAAAAACGAGGAAACTGAACCAGGCTACAACTTACTCAAGTTTTAAAGATTGGGCCAAGAAAAGGATGGACGATCATAATAAGATAAGTACAATTTCGTATTCAAAAGTTTAGTTAATTTTTGAGTATACTGCAAGTTGCAGGGCCGATTTTACCTCAAGCGAGGTTGACTTTTACGCCAAGTGGGCGATAAATTTTCATACTGAAAGTAAAATGTTTTGTTAAAAGAATTTGTAATTCTTAAAGACTTAAAATTACTTTGTTTGTAAATAGATTAATTTTGTAAAAGCAATGAATTGCTGAAAAGAAAAAATGTTAACTAAATGATTTTGTATGACGCTTTGTCGAAAGACTTGTAAAATGTCTAGAATGAAAATCGGAAAATTGAAAAACACGATTTAGTCTGTGGACTATTATTTCAATGTAATTTGATATTTCAAGAAAGTACCTTGAGAAAGGAATAGGAAGCACTTGCTGTAAGCTTAGAAATTTAACCTATATTTCTGTAAGCTTAGAAATTTAACCTCTATTTGCATTTCAGGATTGCTATGAAATTGTTAATGTGTTATGAAATGTAACAAATAATATTATGCTAGCAATGCACGTTAAGTGCAATATTAATGTGAATGTTGTGTGCAAACTGCGAATTTGTATGCATGAAAAGTTAAAGATTGACTATTTTAGAATGCAAGTGTTAATTAGGCTCTCCACCAAATACACTTAAAGTGTTAGACATAAAGCTAGTGAGAACCTTAGGATTAGCTGGTTATAGGGCGTGTTTTCAGGTCTCGTATGTCAAGTTCTAACTAATGTTAGTCGATCGTAGGTGGAAGAGTTGAACACCCCCGAACACAGAAAACCCGCAATGGCGGTTTGCTTTTCATCCAACACCGGTGAGAGAGCATTGGGGTAAGAATTTAATTGTGCTTGAATGATAATGTGTGTGTGCGAAATTACACAGGAAAAATAAGGATTTGTACCACCTAGAATATTCTGTTATTATGTTATACTAAAATCATTTTCCTTCCAGATTTTGCTGGAAGGAGTAAGACTTATTGGAAGAATAAAACTTGAAAGAAAAAAATGTTGAAGATTGTTGTTCCAGCAAATTTCGTCTGTACTTTTCACAAACAGATATTGCCTTGTAAGAGTTGGCCTAAGTTTAGAACAGTTAAATTTTGACTATTTTAGAATTGCGAGTTTCAACATGGTCCGTTTGGACCAAAGTAGTTTAACTATCGCAATTCTGGCGGGAAGTATGTAAGGTTTTAGTTAAACTAACCAAGTTTTATTTTAATTTAAATCTGTCTATCTCCTCTCTGCTTCAACTTCCCGTCAGAAGAAGCGCGCGTTTTTAGCTTATGATAATTTTGAAGTACAGCGAAGTACTATTTAATCCAGAATTCTCAATGTGAGAGAGCTTTAGTCTCAGATCACAGTCACTCTGCTCAACGTTCGCCTGACCAGCTAGCAGTTAAAATTTATAAGCCATAGTGCTTGCTACGTGATTGCATATTGAAGCAATTTGAAGTGCGCTAGTATTAGTATATCTTGCTACGCACTATTTAGTGAGAGGCCAAACTCCGCGATTTGCTCTGCGAAACAAAGTTTGATTCTAATTTATTTGATTGTTAAGTTCGACCCAAGTGCGGTCTTTTACGTTCTGTATCTCTCCCGAGTTGGGAGGTTTGTATTTAATAGTGATTTAATAAAAGAGGATTTCAAATCCCTTCACGTGCAGTTACTATCCAGCCCAGCAGTTACATCAGAACAAAGCTTACATCTAATCAGCTCACTATTCCAGTTCAGGAATGAAAACTTGAGGTTAAGAACCCTTTACAGAATTTCCCATGTTCTACAAAAACACGCACAGAATGCTCAGTCCTCATAACGTGAAGTCCTTTCATCCATCACTCGACTCTTCGACCCATTGGATCTTGTCGGTCCAGTTATTACAAAGGCCAAAATATTTCTTCAAGAAATGTGGAAGAACGAACTCAATTGGAACGATCCCGTTCCATCAAGTGATTTAAAGGTTTGGTTAAAGTTTCTAAAGAAGCTACCAGAAATCAATAAATTACAAATTCCTAGATTTATCCTTATACCTGAAGCCATCATTATTGATCTTCATGGATTCTACGTTCCATCCGAAAATGCTTTCGGTGCGGTAATTTATATCGTCTCAAAGGCTACAAACGGAGCTGTGAAAACAAGTCTACTGTGCAGCATATCAAGAGTTTGCCCAATTAAAGGTCTAACCATTCCACGATTGGAACTGTCAGCTGCGCTGCTGTTAGCTCGCCTTGTGGCAAAAGTGCTTGCAGTTCTTTAAATCCAGTGCAACCACATTTATCTATGGAGTGATTCAACGATTGTGTTGGCTTGGATCAACGATTAACTTTTGACCTTCCAGTGCCAGGTGCTTGTGCAACACCAGTGGATGAGAACTTTGAAAAAGAACTAAAACCATCGAGATTACCAATTTTATTAATTTTATTCTTCTAAGCATACACAAAAACTGCCGCTAGAAAGCTGTGGTGCGTAGGTGTAGCTAATGACGTAACATATTGCGTCATTAGCTACACTTACGCACCACAGCCTTCTAGCGGCACTTTTTGTATATACTTAAGAGAATAAAATTATTTATTAGCGAATACAGTCCAACAGTAGTGACAGGTGGAGTCAAGAAGTAATATGAAACTATCTTTAACACAACTATACACATGAAATTTTCAAATATGCAATACTCTACAGAGATCTAAATTCTCAAACACTAAGAACACAACAGATATTAACACAAATGTAAGGTAAAATAACGGTAAGGATTAGAAACATTTAAAAGTATGTACTACAACGAACTGCCAATTATGAAAGCAATCCTTCAGAAGAAAATCTCTCTTTTTAAAGTACCCTCATTTTTGAGTCTTACATCTTATGCATACGGTACAGGGCCTTCTATCGGAGAAAACTGAAATTATCTCACATTTCCGGGATGGATTTTGCTTTTAGAGATTCCAGTTTTGTACAAATTCCAAATTAGACTCATTTTCTTATAATTTTTTGAAATTATTATTGATTTTAAGATAGTAGTTAAGAAAATTAAAACTTGTTTCGTCTGCATTGAGAGGGAAAGACACAAAATAGCTGAGATATATTTATTGTAGGGCAACAGTCGGTTATATTCTTGTCCTAGAAAGAAAATTTTCAATTCTTCATTTTTGTTCTTAGCTCTTATTCTTTATTTAGAAGCGAATTCTTCCTTTCCTAAAAGTTCCATTTGTGTATGAAAAGAAAGGATCTCGGCAAATAGAGAAATTTGATCACTGCTCTTTAGTTCATGTTTACTTTGGAATTAGTATTGTTTTAATTCGTGAAGAGCGATTTCTTGCTGCCAGCGAGCAAAATTTTCCGTTTCAACTAGACGAAATCGGTGCAGTTTTCTGTAAATAGATTTATTGGAGCTGAAGCACTCGCGGTATTTTATAACAATATCAGTAAATTGTTCACGGAAAAGCTTTACTGTTTTCATAACGATTTTTAAATTCTACTAAGCATTTAAAATCAACTATTCTGAAGCTTCAGATATTTGAAAAATGCGTATGTTTAATGTGGGTTAATAAACACAGAAAACCCTATTAAAAGTAAGAAGACTCTTTATAAAAAGACACTTGTTATTATATGGCAATTTATCTTATACATTTTATTATTTTAACAAACTTGCTAATTACTCTGATTTTTATTACTTTAAATAATTCTTTATTTTTTTGTAATTTATGTCTGAAGTTTTTATTATTTTATAAACTATTTAAATATTTCTAAATTTCATTCCCATCTGCTTTTTCTCATTTCCGCAGATTTCTCCATATGTATGTAATGAAAGAAGGAACAAAAATCTTAAAAAGAGACTCGATTTGGTTTTTATTGATGTAATGTTGAAGACTGGTAATTCGACCGGGGTTCGATTGCCGGAGAACGGATTGGTTGCATGCGCGTTTTCGTAGTTTTCTCATCTGTAACGTACATACGAGCCAGATACCTTTAGTAAGTCATCCGCGAAGGCATCCTTCCTCGTAATCAGATGGCCCTCCAGTTCTTGGCCCTAATAAAATGAACAAAACTACATCCTGTGCCCATATTAGCGTAACTACTTCAATTTTGTTTGGTGACTATACAGCTTGATCGCTGCTGGGTCCAAAACAAGGGCAGAAATTGGAACAAAATGCATTTCCATTTTATCTTTATGATGGGCAGGTTCTTTTCTCATTTCGAATTTGAGAATACACTAGATCTGGGAGATGTCTAACACTACTTCCTTCCTTAATAGTGCGAAATAGTATTGAAAATTTTTGTTCAATAAAATTCAGTTATGTGTGGCACATGCACGATCTTTTGTTTTTTGAACGAAAGTGGTGTAAGTCATATAATTTTGCTAATTTCTTTTAGCCCCAATTTTCATATTATAGTCCAGTATTTACTAGTAAAAAGAGCAATGTTCTCACTAGAGCTTTCTTCGAAATAACCTAATGTCTCTACAGATTTTTTGTTTAACTGAAAGGTGTTTTCAAACCCAATATTGTCCTAATCAATAGCCTAATTTATTTATTTCACTTTTTAAAAACCAGTCTTTTTCTTTTACTCATTATGAAAATTCTGGATATACTAAAAGCAATTAAAATGCATTTATTTAATCTTGCAATCTTTCTGAAACAACTCCCAGTATTTCCTCGCATATTTCCTCTCTTTATTTTTAGCATCAGGTCCTGAAAACGTTTTAAGTATTCATGCAAGTTTCATTTTCCTCAAGATGTTCAAAAAGATAGCACCCCTAAATTTTAAATAGATTCGTTCACGTAGTGATTGCTTTATTTTTACTAATTGCTTTGCTTGTGGAATACGAACGATAAAGTAATAATAACAGAGAACTTCAAAAAATGGGGATATCAAACGTTCTTGACGGTTCTGAAGATCATTCTACATGAGCAGACAGACTGAACGGTGACGAAGACGATGACATTGGTAGACGTCTTTGCAAGCTATGGCAGATGACACAGACATCATTTTTAGTAGGAATCAATGATTTGAGGCACTGGGAATAGCAGTTGGCAACAATAGAAGCTAGCGAGATTCAAGATACAGGAAAGGAGAAATGAAGATACCTTATTAAACAGTTTAATCAAATAATGGGAAGAAGTAAAGGCTCCCTGAAGCAAATGTGGCATCCCGAAACATCAAATTTAAAGATGGATCGTATTAGATCGCAAGACAATAGTCAACGAAAATCACTCGATTCTCTTTCTGCAGGGTAAGTCTGCTTTTAAATATCAGTACACTTTAGACTTTAAAACTGTAGTATATATTTAGTACAATTTTAAATTATAGTATAAAGTTAAATATTTAGTATAGATTTATAAGGTATTTCTCTCGCCTTCTTAGCATGCCTTCGTGGTGTAATGGTCAGCATTCTCGGCCCGTATTCTAGAGATCCGATGTTCGAGTCCCGGTGAGGGCACTGCTACTTTTTCATGTCTCCTGCTTCAAAAAAAAATCCTAATGACTCTACAGGGGCGCCCAAATTAAAAAAAAAGTGATGCATGATGATGTTCCACCACCAGGATTTGGCGATTGGATCCCCTAATCCCAAGTCGCCCTTTAAAAGGGGGGAGTATATAAAATATTTCTCCCGCCTTCTTAGCATGCTTTTGTGCTGTGATGGTCAGCACACTCGGCGCGTATTCGAGAGGTCCGAGGTTCGAGTCCCTGCAATATGTAACTCATGCATTATCCCAGCGAAAGTGAAACTGGCTGCCATTGAAGAATAAAGGATGGCAGAGATCTCACTAGTTGCGGCAGTCATTACTGAGGAATTTCGAAGATGGTTGATTTGGTTTATTGAGATTACGGCAAAGCAAATTAGGGCTATCTGCCTAAGGGAGGGATGACTTCGTGGAGAACTTTTTAAAAGAAACCGGCTCGTATACCCGTTTCACATGGGGAAAATCTCAAAAACACCCAATAAAAAAGAAGTTATTCAGAAGTTTATAAACTTGTTACGGCTATAATTGCTTTCATTGGTTTATTACACATCAAAGCATTCACATAAGCTCAAATGGTCATTTTTGATGGCTTTCTTAAAACCGTTTTGATTTATTAAAGCACTTATAATTTTAGTTTCTGCAAACTACTTTTGTTTTGACTTTCTAACCATTAGAAACACTAATAGTATTTTTTCCCCCTATGCCCTAGCCAGATACGGCTTTTCATAGGCAGGAAGCTGATATTTAAAGTGGTACAAATTACCTTTTAATTACTAATTTATTTGTTTAAACGCATTGATCAAATTCAAAGGAATGCTTTAAAGCGTTTATTTTTTATTTGTAAGCAAAAATCCATATAGAATTAATTATACAATTAAAAGGAAACACAAGGGTTACATGAAACCTTTGTACGTGTATAAAATATTTAAAATATTTTGTTTGTTATTTTTTCATGTTTGAATGTGCAAGTATTAATATTTCTTAAGTTTTGATAACAAATTAAAACATTTTATAGTATTTTCAGTGAACATAATATGAATTAATATAGAAAATAATGAATTTATGTATGTACATGTATAATATTCTATTGCTAATTTTCCATATTTGCATATGCAGATAGATATTAATGTTTCTGTAAATTCTGAATCTTTTTAAAAATGTGTTAATAATAATTTTGAGAATTTTGTTCTGTTTTCAATAAATGTGATATAAATTAATTTAGAAAATAATTTGTGCTTTTGTTAAATTATTTTTATTATTTCGAAATTGTCTATATCATTTGAGCATTTTTGTCTTTTTTGAGAATAAAATATTTGAATGAGTTAAGAATATATTGCTTAATCGTATTATATTCTGAATCATATTTATTATAGCAGCTTCTTTCTTTTGTTTCAAATGTCATATTTGGTATATGACCTATTCAATATAAAATGATTCAAGTTCAACTTCACATGTTATGCTCAAAGAATACTACGCAACAAAATTAACAACTAAAAATAGAAGTATTGATTGTCATTAAAATTTCAAATACGGGAAAACATTTCACATATTGTTTTACCTTTTTTAAAAACTTTCCTGTTCATATTTCTTTTGTGTTTAATAAATGCTTTCTGGGTTGTATTTTTTTATTACTTATTGATTTTTAATGTTAATTTTTCTGATCGTTGTGGTAGATAATTATAATATATTTCAGTATTTTCAATTTATTTAAAGGTGCTTATATTTAATGTTTTATATTTAAGTTAATTATATGCAAATTCCACTTTCACTGTAAAACTTTAAATATGGATTCGTTAAAATTAATTATTTATTGTAAGGTTGTAGAGTCATTAAGATTTTTTTTTGAAGCAGTAAAATAAGCAACACCTTCACTGGGAATCGAACCACGCACCTACCAGTTACCCGTTGAGAGTGCTGACCACTACAACAAGGAGGCATGTGGAGAAGGGCACGAAGTACATTTTAAGCTGTGTGGTTTTTTCATGCTTGCAGAATTCTATGTACTTATTGGCCGAATTAACCTGGATTAAATATTCCGCATTAGATTTTTTGCAGAATTAAAATTATGAAAAATTCAAGTATACAGAATTTTTACAACTTTGAGTTGTAAAAATAATCTATTGTAACTTTGAGTTGTTTCGTCAAGGTTGAAAAAAGTCGAAAAACTAATTTTTATTTTCAAAACTTAATTCGTAAATTTATGATTTGAAATATATTTGAATCGGTGACTTATTTAAAAAATATGTCCCTGAATTTTGGTAAAAGCTATTGATTTGATTTTCAAGATAAGCATTTTATGTCATATTACTATAATAAGTATACTGAGTAATAAATATACTGAAATAAGTATTGAATACTTTATGAAACGAAAGGAATAAAATCAGTCACTTTGATAATTTACGTGTAATTCTTTAAAAGACTTTTTAAATACAATTTTACATTTGTTAATTTAACTTTTGGCTCCTGATTACAAGCATTACTTTTTATTTTAATAATGGCCATTTCAAATAATCGTATAAAACATTTATGACTTAAGAATATAACTTCATGTTTCTGAATATGCTTAAAATCATAGAAATTGCAGAACTGTCAATAAATGTGTTTCTTTGCTTAAAATATGTTGTTCTTTCTTTTAATATTTAGTAACATGCTTGATATGAAAAAATTAAAGTGTAGCTAATGCTATGCTTTAATTCTTCTAATTAATTTAGTACCAAAAATGCTTATTTATTAACATCGCAGAGTAGTAGTTTATTTATAAAAAAATAAAAAACTGGATAAAAAAAAAACTCCTCTTGAGATTGCTCTGTTTAAATTCCGTCCTGCGCTTATGTTTCCCTGCATAGCCATGGCTCCACAATATAGTGGCGCAGCGGTGAAACAGGTTTATATTGTGTCTATAGTAGCTTTCATTCTTCTCCTAGAAGTTCTTTGATGTAAGGCTAACGTTGCTACGTATTCTTCTTGGAATGTAAGTTCATTTTACATAAATAATATAGTGATAGTTACTGGTAGTTTGTTGATGAATACTTTTCATTTATTTTGTTCTTATTGTAACTACGTTGTTCGGAAGTAAAATTATTCGCATTTCGATTTGCGAAGAAAAAAATTAGTTTAAAATTATGCAAAAATATACGAGTAAATACGGGAATATAAAAATCAAAATAATGCGGCAAAATCCATCATAAAAACACATTTACATTTACCAGAAAGTATGCACTTATCCGAATAAAATGTAAGAGAGGCTCTTTTAAATTATTTAAAACTATGATTCTTCTTCGTAAAAAATAAAAATAAAGCAAATTTCTTAAATCAAATATAAAACAACACAGAAGCCAAATCTCTGACATTAACATTTGAAACGTATTCAAACTCTTAGCTTTCTTGCATATATATCAAAGTTCCACTTCCTAATTTCACAACTGAAATTTGCTTTATTTATTAAACTTTGTCTTTATTACATAAATATATATAGTTGGAAATTTTATTAGAGAGGAATGGCTTCGTTTTAAGATACAAAAACAATTTTCTCTTCATCCACCAAAGAAAATATATATACGGTAACAAAAACAACAACAAAAGGATGAATACCAAAATTATTCAAGCATTTACAAGTGAGTTTGTGTCTCCAAGAGGATTAGTAAATTGAAGAGGAAGTGTCAATAGTGTAGTTCAAATGCTAATGGTAACTGTATTCATGAGAGAAGGCTACTGTAAATCACTTTTAAGCTTACATCCGATCCTCCCGTCAACGGCAATCGACATTATCTTATCAGTCCTTCCGAATGACCCTTAAGTCTAAACGGATACTTTTAAAAGTCCATGATTCTCACTGAAGTAAGGAGAGAAAAACAGATGCTATCAGTTATCTGATTCTCAATTGATTTCTTTGTCCAATCTTAACCAATCTTATTTTTTTTTCCTTTTAAAACAACTCTCTGTTTTTTTTTGTCATTGTACGAAAAGCTATTAACTCATTGCATTAAAGTATGACCGCTGCACACTTTATATTGATCAGCATGAAGTAAGAGAAAACTTTCTTTATTCAGTAATAATCAATAATATGCTTGTCGCTCACCAAACAGTAGGCTTATCAATTTAGAAAAGAAAAAATGTGTAATTATAATGCATTTGTCTTATTTATATTAGGTAGCACATTAGAAATATAATTCATACATATTTTTTTTATATTCTTTATAGTCAGTTAATTAACTTAAGAAAAACACGTTTCTGACTATTTCAACTGAAGCTGTAGAGTCATTTTCAAAATTTTTCTGGGGCAGGGAACTAAAGAAATCCGCGATGCTCTTACCGGGATTCGAGCTGCGGACCTCTGTTTGCTAGCCGAATGTGCTTACCGATTCCAGGAAAGGACGCGATAAGGAGACAAATAAAATTTTAAATCCTCCCCCATTTAAAGGACGTGTGGAGTGGAGGGGAACTAATCGCCAAATGGTAGTGGTACTACCACCTGGGCTCGTGCGCCAGTGTAGGGTCATTAGGTTTGGTGAAGCAAGAAATATGAAAATATTCTGTTCAAACTTGTATCTCAAATGTAAATTCTGCATAACAGTACTAATATATGTACAACATATTTGTAAAATCCATTAATATTGGAATATAATGGCGTAACACAGTTATTCTACTAATATTGTAAGCGTTATATGTATGCACTTCTACTGGTGCACTAGTGCTTTGGTACTGCAGAATAACAGAATATTTTTAAGTGCATATCTAATAAACTCTATCATATAATGTGCAGTATTATTTTGTTTGCTTATGTGTAATAATTTATTGCCATGTATCTATTTTCACGAGTTATTTAAACGAGTACCTCAATATAACAGTATTGTATTTCCAGAGCCCCTAAAAAGACAGCTCCGTTTTTAAGCCAAAAGAACAGCACATGCACATTCCCATGTAGTTTTACAGTTCAACAAGCAAAACAGAATGCTTTTAGCAGTATGGCTGACTTCTCTACACTCCTGTCTCCGGACTTGTAAACAAAATTAGAATCCCTAGTAGGTCTTAAACAGGCTGATAAGCACCATTCCCAAGAGGAACAGCTGCTCTGTCGATGGCGTAAAAAAAGTTTTCAGCTGCCTTGTTAATAGAATATTAGCAACTAATGTTTTTACTGTTATGTAGTTCTAGAAGAGTAAAAAAAAAATTGACATTTCAAAATTGGAAGACCTTTCTTTTAAGTAGAGCACACTACTACTTTGTTATACATAGCTAAAACTACGAAACGTCCAAGCAGACAGCCTGTTCGCCGATACGCTACCGACGTATAACCATCCGAATGACTTACTAACGCTGATGGGTAGCATACTCATATATGAGTATTTAGAAATATTAAATTGGGTCGATAACATGAGAGCAGGGGTTCTCAACTAGAAAGGAACCCCCTAGGGAGAAATTTCATAGTTTCAGGGAGAAATATGGTCAGCTTTTTATTTAATTGTACATCAATATAACAGTATTGTATTTCGAGATCATGAGTAAAGAACTTTGGTCCATTTTTCCTTTTCACTTTCCGATTTAAACTTATGACAGAAACGAAACAGAACGTGAAAAACTCGTAGGAATTTTGATTTTTTCCTTCCACAATGGGGCTTTGGGCACAAATATTATTTCTTAAAATTAATTTTACTGTAGAACTACACCAACGAGACATATCAAAGGGCGATAAATAAACCGAAATCTCTGACAACGAATTCTTGTCCGAGATTAATAGAGAGTACAAAATTCCTGAGAATTAAAATTATTATTTTCGTTTTAATTTAAAATATCAAGAAAACTACGTTTGCTCAAACTTTGGTATTTATCAACATTTTCTATTCTTCTGCATTTTAATTTTTAAAACAAATGAACAAATAATATAAACATAAAAAATGTATATGTATTTTTCAAGTTTTGGTACATAGGAGAATAATCTTCTATCCATGGTATAATGGGTGCATGGGGCAATGCAGGTTGAGAACCATTGCATGAGAGCCTGACTAAAGAACTTTGGTCTATTTTTCCTTTTCACTTTCCGATTTAAATTTATGACAGAAACGAAACAGAACGTGAAAAACTCGTAGGGATTTTGATTATTTCCTTCCATAATGGAGCTTTGGGCACAAATATTATTTCTTAAAATTAATTTTACTGTAGAACTACCCCAACGAGATATATCAAAGGGCGATAAATAAGCCGAACTCTCTGGTAACGAATTCTTGTCCGAAATTAATAGAGAGAGTACAAAATTCCGGAGAATTAAAATTAAATTTAGTAACAGAGCTTTATTACATAAACCTAGACGTGCGTTGAGAGTAAATGACTGTATTAGAAACACTGAACAATAGAATCACGAATGTATTTGCATTACATGAGCAATAAAAAATGCTATAAAATTTATCTAGGTGTAGAAATAAAATACCTATAAAATAAAAAATAAAAACAAGCAATAAAATACCTATAAAATTTACCTAGGTGTAGAAATCTGAGAGATTCTCAAGAGGTACTGATATTAACCAAACAGAAATTAATTTTGATCAGGCTATGTAATAATGTGTAAGGCAAAACAAAGGTTTAAAAGAATATGCCGTTTCACTACCAAATTTATAAAGGAAAGTAAACTTCATTTGTTGTCATTGTCCATTTTAGAAAAGATCCGAAAATTTACCGTAATATCTTTAAACCATAATGGAATTTTATGCGATTCCTTATGGAAAAATCAAACACATATATCGAAGATAATGCACGCAAAACACCCATCTAACAGCACTGTGTTCGGCATTGCAAATGTGTATTAAAACACTGAAAATAAATAAATAAATAATACACTGCTTGCCATTAAAATTGCTACACTATGACGGGGGCAGGCAGCAAACGCCAAATTTTTATGAAAGGTACTACATGCTGGGATATACAAATAATTAGTATTCTAGTGTACGCGCACAAAGCAGGTGTGAGTAATGCTATCTGATTGTGCATAAATGTTGGAATTGCATACTGTCTTTCTCATTTGGAAATGGCATTTAAACGTTGGTTGTTAGTGTAAGCGTCGCGCCTTGTGTAAAAAGGAGAAACTCCTACCGGCATAAGTCGGATTGCTGCCCCGGTAGGATCGAAGTATATCCTACATTGCTGTTTGTGTTGGTCGGAATCCCACGACTCTCAGGAGAATATGGAATCGATGAGTCCAGAAGGACCATAGTGAACACCTTACAGGATCGTGCAGGGATGCACATGCTGTCCTCTCGGCGTTGTGGAGTCGTGCAAACACGTCGCGTACCCTGAGTCAGGAACTTATTTAGTGTGCACGAAGACAAGTGTCCTCACAGACAGTACGATGTCATCTGCAACACTACGAAATGCCAGCACGGCGACTATTGTACGGCTTCTCTTCTGCAGGAAAGACAGGCGAGTATACAGCGGCAAAACGATCGACAAGACTGGACACCGGAATGACATTACTTTGTCTTTTCAGACGAATCCCAGGTGTATGTATAATACCATGATTGACGTATTCCCATGTGCAGGTACACAGCAGAACGAACTTCCATTCATCATCATCATATGGAACAAGCATTTGGCATGCTGGTATGGGCTACCATTTGGTGCATATTACGGTCATCTCTTTTTCACATAGCCGGTAATGCGCACAACCGCCTTTGAATTTTTGATGTGTTAAGGCCTAACTTTATTGTGACCGTACATGTGCCCGGTGACTGTGTCTGACGCTGTCTTTCAACAAGACTATCAACCCCGTGTTATCTTGAAAAATAGCGCGGGGGTTGAATTTTCTAATCTTTCCTCGATACAGAGGGTGTTTGACTGTTGCCCTGGCCAACACGTTCTTTGACCTATTGACAACATCTGTTCGTGGGCTATCGAGAGACTAGCACACTCCCACTCGCCAGTCACTACGATTGATGAACTCTGGCATGGAATTGAAGCTGCATGGAATCAGCTACTCGTATCTGTCATTTAAACTCAGATAGGCAATGCTCATTTAAATTCAGCCGTTCTTTCTGCCAGAGGTGATAGTTCTGTGTACTGAATTCTGAACGTTGTTTATTCCAAACCACCGGCAAATTTAATCATATCTTCCTCCTAGTTTATTGTACGTGCAATAAATAAAATATGCTTTTTGCTTTCTTCCTGGCTGTTTTAACAATTTTAATGGAGCACTGTATTTTTTAGAAGATGTATAACTAAAACAGGTGAACGTATAAAGTTTTATTTCAATGAATTATTTTTATGTTTATTTTTTTCATGGTTTTTGTTTTTCCGTTAGTCTTCTTTATACTGAAAATTTTGTAGAATTGAAATCAAATGTGTAACTATTACATAGTTACCTTGCATTTTCAATATTTTTAGTAGCAGACAGAAAAGAATACTACATTTGGTTCTCCCTACCCACATTACCTCGTAGCATAAGTTCTTGATAAATAGTACATTAGAAATATCTGAAATTATTGACTAGAGATGACTTTCTTCCTTACAGTTAAGCCTCTGCTGCTGTAGTTAGCCAGTTGGTAGGCTCGCAAGTGAAGAATCTAGGTTCTATTACCCAAGAAAAGACTGCGTGTAAATCAATGTAAACTATACTTTCTATATTATGAAACTATACTTTCTAACAGCACTATGAAAAATAATCTGAAATGTTTTCGAGATTAAGTGTTTTGAACTGTAATGGACTAGACTTCGATTTACTTCATATAATCTGAATGTTTACCTTACGCGTTTGCTGCTGTAATTAAATTTGATTACTCGGTATCTGAATTACAGCCTTTCTATAAATCTCATCTTGTGTTCTACCTTCAATTTCTTTCACAGTTAGCTTTGGTCATACGCATAAACTTTAAGAAGTTTTACTATAATAATAAGTAACACACATGCTTCGAAAAAATAATTTTATTCTATCATTTGTTAGAATCTTCTATTTCCTCAGATTCACAGTAAAATGCAATTTATTTATTGATCATTGGATCCTTTAGCAAATCAGTTTAAGCATTTCCTTACTCTCATCAGGAAAAGAGATTAGAACAAAAGACTTGCGCGCAACAGTTGCTTATACTTCTAATTTAAGTGAGGAAGAAAATAAATATGCATTAGATCATCACCAGGAAAAAATATTGAAAGAATTACTGAAAATCAATCGAAGCAAAGTGAAATAAATTGAAATATCAAATGTTGTGAAAAGAGTAACTGTTTCTGAATTTCCAAAATTATGTATATGGGTGACACATTTTTGTATCAGGAAATAATGTATCCTGTTTTATACTTATAAAATAGGGCTCCATTCTTAGCTCTTTATAATGTAAATATTTTCTCTACACCACTTTCTTTATACAAAGGCCGCAGTCTCTCTCCTAAGTGAACGAATTTGCAGAAATGACTATTTATTTTTTTTTAACAAAAGCGAAGTAGTAAAGGTAAGTGCACAAATCTAATTACCTAATTTTCTATGAAAATACCAGCTACTTCATTATCCATTTTTATGGAAAGAATGCCTTGAAAGTATATTTTTCCCGCAAAGCATAAATTCTAAATCTCACGCCATTTCTCTTTTGACGTAAACAACGAACTCAAACTTCTAGATAATTCTTGTTTTCTAAAGTATCTTCCTACTCTTGCTCATAATTAAAAGTGCAAATATTAAATTAGCATTCTACGCAAAGTTTATTTATTTCCTAATTAAAACAGAAATTTTTAAAGTACATTTTAATTCAGAATTAAAAATGATAATTAATTAGACATATTATCACACATTTTTATACATCTTCTAAAAATAAACATTGAAAAGTTTGAAACTAAGAAAGCGATTTCCACTATCCTACAAAATTATCATTCCGATAGTTCTTTCTTTTATGAGTAAACGATTCCAACCATTATAGTGTAGAAGCCTCATAAATGTGGACTGAAATATTTTTGTAGTTTATTAATCTTGAATGACAAACTGCTTGCACATTGGTTCAAATGGATCGAGTAAAATGCAGTGACAGCGGTGCTGCAAATAAACTTCATTGACTTTTTACGAGTCAATAAAGCTAGATGTAGCCTGACAGCAGAACTAACAATAACCGATGGAATCTTCCTTACTCTGTGAAAGATTTGAGACAGTAAAAAAGAATGGATATCATTTCTCACCGAACTCTGAAACCTGGATTTAAAGGATACTGAAGGCAATAAGGTGATCAGAGAAGAAAACGAGGAAAATAATCTATATTCCTTTAATCCTTCATTATGAAATTGGATGTTTCATGCGATGTAAGAAATTTTTGTTCTTTATACTTTTCTTGCCTTTGTGTGGTATTTATTTTTTGTTTTGCGCTAGAAATTTACTTCAAAATACTAATTATAGCATTACTTTCAAACTTGAGATTTGTATAAGTCAACCGAATCGTGCATAAAAATGCACACAAAATACAAATTAAACAATACTCGAATGACTGCAGTACCTGCGACAGAACAATAAATTTTCATTGCAGCCAAAAACGTGCTAAATTTGTGTGCTTCATTTCTGGTTTTCATAATACTATTTGAACATAATATGAGTTAGTACCTGTAAAACGCTGTACTACGTATCATATCAGTCACGTTTTACAAGAAAAAATTCTTTACAAATTAGGTCACGGTTTAGTACAAATGTTTTTTTAGATTATAAGGAAGGTAAAAAACAGTGAAAGTAAATTATGAAAAGTAAATGATTTTATAACGCCCGTAAAGCTCCAATAAGGTAAAGCAGTTACTGCAGATTTAAATTTATTTACGTAAATATAAAGGAATTAATAATAAAGCGAGTTACCGCCATTCAGAGATATTGAACAATTCATAGTACAAGTGAACAAAAATAATAATTCAAGTGTACAAAAATAAGAATAATTTGTAAAATAAGCGAATTAAAAGTAAAACATATACAATTTAATTTTCAACAATCCATTTATTTTAATTTGCGTATTTCCCCCTTTTTGTCCTAAAAATAGTAACTGCTTATAAAAAAAGATCTCTGTAATTGCGTCATTTCAAAATTATTCGTTGTCATGTAATTCTTATATAACGCTACTAACACAGATAATTTGTAAATTGAAAGTCAAAATAGCCAATCAGAATGAAGTAAAAATCAGTTCTTAGCAAACTTTCATTACACCGCATTATCTCTCTGCTTCTCTTGCTAGCAAGTAGTAGCTTATCTTCCTCTTCAGAAAATTAAAAGCTCTAGAATTGGTGCTTATTGCGCCACTTTATCTGTGTTGAAAAAAGATGTTAATGATAGCAAAAGGAAATATTAGCACTGACCTTGACTGCAACTGCTTCTTTTACCTTAACTACACGTCACTGACATTTGTTTCAAAATACGTTGGAATATAATGACGCATTTGCTTAAATGATGATAGATTGGAAGAAATTACATAGAAATTGAAAGCATATGAATGTTGAAATATCGACTTATGTTACGCAAAATTTCCCAAAACAAATTCACTTATTTCCTTTTAACTTAAACTCCCAATGACAGAAGCAATGTAAAAAATAGAACTAAATATATTGAATACATAAAAAATAAAGAGCTGAGGAATTTATAGCAATAAATACGGTTTGACGTATATGAACCAAATTATAAAATCATTAGAATATCGCACCAAAGAACACAAAGCCTACATACAAAAATTAGAAATAAGGAATTCTTCGATAGTTAATCGTAATTTGACATCAAAAGAACGTCAAGATAGAATGAAGAGAATATAATTTTTTACTGTGGCGGTAAGAAAATTAATTATCCTCAAAGCTTCTTCAAACAGTGCACTGGATTTCTTTAAGGCATTTCACATTTATAAGTTTTCCAATATTTTGTTAATGGTGTTGAAAATCTAATGCAGTTCTTCCCAAAGTTTTGAGAGCTTTTAGCATTTCAGATTTCTCACGTTTCAGTACTGTTTTGCCGATGTATGGGGTTACATTCTTTTTCTCCTTGCTCCACCCATTGATTTAGCTATAAACATGTCTGTTTCTCTTCCCATCTTTGAAAAAGTGTTTTGCTCCTGAAGAAAACGGACCTATATCTGATCTCTCTTGGTGCTCTCTTGCTGTTTTATCCATAATTCAGGCTAATCTGAGGCCGCTTTCTGCCTGATTTTAAATACTTCCTCTATGCTTACATGAACAAACATATATATTAACGTATTAAAAAGCTTCGTACAAAAATTATGTAGCAAATACTTGAAAACATTAACGCATTCTTAAGCTTAGATAAGTATACTTTGCCATAAATCTTTCGCACAGTAGTCTTTTTTAAGTGTCCGTATACTAATGCGGCAAAAACATCGCGGAGAAAACATCGTCGTCCGAGCGGCCCTCTCAGGAGAAAAGAATTTACGCTCTTAAGATCTGTAACTAGACTGCTGTTATATATTCGCGTGATGGTGATACTAATTGCAGTTTCGAAACCCCATAATCTTAAAAACATACAATAGTATTTTATTTATGAACAGCTTTCACATATTTTCTTCACATATTTCGTAGTTACTGAACCTTAACCACAGTTTTGTTTGAAAAAATGCGTCATAGTTCAGTTGTTTTAATCACCGAACTGAATAAAATATCACACTGAATGTTAAAAGACAAGTTACATTTTGGTTACTGCAAATATCCTAGGTGGTAATTCATCCTCTGTTCAGGAAACCGCCAGTAGTTAAGACCACTAACACTGGACTTAAAATCAGCTTTCATTCTTAACGCAATGGGGTAACTGCATAAGTATTTTCCGGTTTTCCTGTCAAGTAGTGTAAATAAAAACCCATTTCTCTGAGAAAGTCCTTAACGAAGACATTCCTAAGCAGATAACTCTTGTGCACTTGAGTGTATTTCCCTAAAATAAAGAAACAAACCAATCTTATTTGGGTGAATTTTCATTTTTTTGCGCACAACAATAGATATATCTGCAATTTCCTAGATAAAAAAGAGTACAGAATGCGTTTGAATAAATATTTAAATAAAACCATTTATGCTAAAGGTATACATTGTTTTCAAATTCCGTTTTAGACACTAGAAGATGATCCTTTTCTATTCATAAGAGAACTTCGAATACCTTAATCTACAAACTGGGTTTAAACACCTCCTAGACGTAGGTAAGAAGGTATTATTTTATTAATGGGTACCATCTCAAAAAAATATCTGTATCTGGGAATTTCAGGCAGACTTAAGAGGTAGTTTACTTCACTAGAGAGAAAGAAATTTAATTCGCGTGACGCTTTTTATCGGAATTTCTAAAACAAAAAAATGCAAATACATTGCTGCATTTCCCAACGTCAAATTCCTGTTAACGAGTGGAGTTTTAAATGCGCTAGAATGTGTAGGAGGGGTCAGCATGGTTTAAATGGTAGTGTAGTTTGTTCCACATGGGAAGGAAGTCTAAATCCATATCGGCAAAACTTACAAGTCCGGATATGCAAATAGAAATCTATAGAAGGATCTAGTAATCCAAGATTGAGCCAATAAAACAGCACGAACGAGGTGCTTCGATTCTATGCGCCATTCCCTCGTCTCACTATGCCCCTCACTTGGTAGCACGCCAGAAAATTCGACATTTTTTGACACGAGGAGAAAAAAATGAGAATGAAGGAAAAGAGAAGGAAATCTCAGATACGGAAATCATCGATTAGCTTTGCACAGCGGGAGCTATTTTTAACTCGGAAGAGAGAATTTCGCATTGTTCCTAAGATACAACGTTATGCAAAACACTCTGTCTCAAAAAGTAAGAAAAAGAATAGGAAGAATAAAAAGGAGAAACACAGGAAAAGGAAAAAAAGTGTACTTTCCTCTTGACAAAAATGTTTTGTCAACCTTAGAAATTCTCAAAGAATGAATTGCAGAGGAAAAAAGGCATCGCCAATCTCACCGGAGCTTTTTCGCATTGGTGAACTAATGCTGTTGAAATATCGAATCTGAATATCTAGTAAAGGAACACGTATTTAGAGATTTGTGTAAGATGAATCTCCGTAGAAGTCACGTGGAGGTTATTTCCAGAAAAGCTCTCGTATATTTTATTTCCTTTCACTCTTAAAGAAATCTTCCGGCCACAATGCTTTGGACTACATTTAATTTTGTGAAGTAGACTTTTGGCCAAACCGAAAAGGAAAATCTTATACATTTTGAAGTGACTTCATATATGTCAATGTCATGGTAAAACCTAAAACCGTAATATGATTTCTTTTTGCATTAGCAAATATGAAACCTCCTTGCATATTTTACTCACACAATGAATACGACAGTCACGACTCTTTGGTCGAGATAGAGTTCGAAAAAGTTTTCGGAGTATATTTTATATTATGTATTTATATATCGCACCAGATTTCATCTTAAGGCTGTATAAAGTTACACGGCATAAAATACAACAAATATTACAGGGTGATTCAAAATGAATATAGCGATTACAAATAACTACAACTATTTAATTGAAAAGACTTTATTGGTAAGAATTAAACAGAATGTAAAAGTAAGTTCAAAATTTTGTTTACATGCTTTATAAATGTTTTATGTGACTCCCCTTGGTAACACGAACGATATTTAAGCGGTAGTCCATTTCACGCCATATACTTTGAAGCATATCTGGAGTCACCAACGCAAGCACATTATATATGTGCATTTTGAGTTCACTTTGCCCCATGAATAAAAAGGCACCGTACAGTTTATGCGCTGACATAAAAAAATAGATAGATTAAAAAAGAATAGAAATTCACACAGTCAAGTTGATATTCATTTACACTGCAAGGCTTCTCCGTACTCCATATTCGAATACTGTGTCGGTTGACAAGATATGCTTCAGAATGTATGGCGCCAAATGGACTACCGCTTAGATGCTGTCGTGTTACCAGCGGGAGTCACATAGAACATTTATAAAGAAATGTAAACTAAGTTTTTAACTTCCTTTTATTTTGTGTGTAATTCTTACCAATAAATTCTTTTCAATTAAGGAGCCTTTTGTAATCGCTATATTCGTTTTGAATCCCCTTGTACTGTAAGACTTTTATTATTTCCTAACAGTTAAAAACCTTTAACTAATTCTTTCTTTATCTTGTGAAGCTTAGCCGTTTTCACTCGGAGCCTTTTTCGCTTGAGTGAACCGGCAACTCAAAACGATTTTCCGCATATTTGGTGAATTTCTTATAGCTAATTAAAAATGATTTCCCAGAAGAAATTTCCCCGAAATTTCTGAAGATACTTGCGGTCCTGCGAATCTTTCGAATATTCTTTGCGGTATTTCTTCGGATTCTGTGCACATTATCGACTCTGAATTTTCTAGTCTCTCCTGCGGAATCACTGTTGCTTTCACATTCGCTGTCCATTGCCCTGATTTTTCACCTTCTTAAGCCTCTTACTTCACCATTTCTCTCTTCATGAATGCTCTCCTCTTCTCTGTCGTGTCAAGTAATCTATGCATAGACATAATTTCGTTCTTCATCAACAAAAAATCGAATTCAAATTTACTTGAACTGATCCCTTCATCTATCAAATGGTTCCATTCACGACCGTCTAGTTCGAACTAACGTTGAAGACGCATATATAACCGAGTGTCACCTCTCGAGTTACATCATCACATCAAGTGGTGACCGAGGTCACCTCTCGAGTGTAAGGGTTAATATATTCCGGAAGAATAAGTGTTAGTATCGATATAAAAAGAGAGAAGAAACTCGCTAAAGCGGACAGCATTATATTTTGCTAATCCTTTTTTACATTTGTGCTTTTGATTTAGGGCTCCATCAAACGCCCCTGCTTTAATTTAGAATAACTGCATAATTGGTGAAATTGTAAAGCCACCTGCCTGTAATGACAAGCTTAATTAAATGTCAATGAATTCTAGATGAACGCTTTATAGGCAGACATTCCCTCAAAAGGCTAGAATCCCTGCCAGATAGTGAAATAGTCTACTATTTTAAACATCTTTAAAGCAAGCAGAATTCCTTTATTTGAATGTAATTTCTTTAACACCAAGTACAGTCTAAAAGACTTAGGGTATGATTTCATATGTTGTCTGTACTTCATACGTGCCTTTGTTCGGCCCCACGAGTCACCGAGCTGTTAAAGACTTGAATATTGGTAGTTTGCCATTAATTCCGGACCCAGGCGAACGGGCTTGCTGCATGGTTGGTTTTCGTGATTTTGCCCAGGTGTAACGTGAATACGAACCAGTTTCCCTTAGAACGTCCCCCACAAAGCCACCTCTCCTCTTATGCATATAGCTCCCATATGCTTTGGCATATAAGCAACCTGTTGTTATTCTGCATAAAGTTTCGAGATAATTTTCGGGTCTTCCAATATTTTTTAAGAATAATGTATTCAAGAAAACTTCTGAGCATTGTTACAGAAAAAATTAAAAATTGACTGCAGAGTAAGTCGACAGAAAAAATTACATAAATTGGTGTTATATTAATTTACTCATTCAATTCCGTGTATACGTTAGTTGTGAATCTTAATAAGTTTTTAAGACTATAAATCTTTAAAACGCAATTCTCCAATACACAGTGTAGGTTTTCCGTCACACCATTTGCAGGTAAAACATTGTAACCCATTTTGCACCACTTCATATCTGTTGAAGAAAATTACAGTCTTTAAACCTTTTTTTTTGGGGGGGAGAAAGTATTTTGTTACATGAAGCAGCAGAGATTAATGACTTTCACTTTCATTGCATCATATGCAACTGAACAGGGTCTTCAGTATTATTTATGTATTGTTGTTTTGGAATGAAGAGAAAAGACCTTCGTAGAATTCCCTTCTTCACTATCAGCAGCCCACTCAAGTTTATCGTTATTATCATAGCTGTATTCGCTATCAGAAGTGTGCAGGTATTATGTACGCAGAATTATTCTGCTCTGTGTCCAACAGATGGCAAATGTAAGTAATAATTGTCATCATACATAAGAATTTGGATCTATAACTAGCTTAAAATATTACACATATAACTTCGGATATAATACATTAAACAATAGCAAAAGACATAGCCAAAGATCAGACCATGCTGGTGAAGTGGTTTCTTTTCAATCCAATATTAGTTGAAGGAGGGCTCATCAGCAGCTGTGCAGTAAAGTTGCTATGCATTGGTAGTTCGACTCGGGTTGAAATCCCGGTTAAATGGTCTGGCTGCATGGGCGTTTTTGTGGTTTTCCCATGTGTAACATAAATACGAGCAAGTTTATCTTAGAAAGTCATCCACGAAGGCATCTCTCCCCATAGGAAGATAGCTCTCGCATTGCTTTGCCTTAATCGATTAACCTAACCTAGCTGAAGGACATTAAAATATTTCACATCTACACTCACGAAGAGTGAATGTGTAGGAGTTTTTATATAAAGAAAATTCCTTCCCTATTGTAGGATGTAAACTGCTGAGATATAAAAAATATTCTACCTAACTGATGGGATCCTTTTTCCTTGCAGTATTTCCCAATTGAGCAGTTTTCTTAAGCTTAGCAACGGCAGATGTGAGTAGCTTTTTTCTGAATTCCTGAAAGAATTCTGAAGCTGAAATAAGTTATCCATATGAAGATGAAGAACTGGAGGTTCCGGTGCTTAAGTAAGAAAAGATCTTTTTCGACAAGAAGAATATTCAAATATTACAAAAGAATGGCTGATAACTCATTCAACAAATCTAAAAAAAATGATCTAAATCTTAATATAATGAAGGAAAAGCACTGGGTTGGAAAATGTGTGAAGGCTTCCTGGCGATCAGTCGATACTTGCTGCGAAGGCCTGAAGCTACACGTTTGTTTCAACAACCGCAGTTTTTCTTTTAAGATAACATTTAACTCTGCAGCTGCCTAAAATTGATATTTCTAATTTATTTCTCATTATTAACCTGCAAAATAGTTTTCAGAAAAAGTCTATGTAAATGATTTTTTGAAAGCAATTACTTGTCATGCCTTTTTTCAAGCAGCTGTTTTTTACAAAAGAGATGGTAGTAGCAGGTTACGTTAAAAATGAATAAGCACCATTTTGAAGTAGAGAGATTTTAAAGTATAAATGAACGTTTTTAATTCTATTAATGGAGAGGGGGGACTGATAAACACCAGCAAGAAATTTTATTGCATTTACTTAAATGATACCGTAACTACAGCCACATCAGCCGACAAGTGGGAGTCAACTAATCTCCGATTACTATAGCCTAAGCGGAATACTAATATCTTACGTTGGAGTAACACCAGAATAACATCTAATCTGTATCAAAAAGTAATTTATATCAGATAAAGTGGTCTGTATCAAAAAGAATTAAAATTACAAATTTCCTCTAACCATGGTTCTTTGTGGAGCTTCATTGCTTGGTACATTATTTCATTCAGACCTTGGTACTTTGTATACCTTGCTTTGTGGTGGCTCATTTTGCAATACATTAGTCTAAATCGGGCTTTGTTTCAATTTTTTAGAAATATAAGTTGAAAGGATTTCATACGCTGCTTTTCTCGATCCCTTTTAAGCAGATGTCTTTGATATTTTATGAACTTTCAACATCTCCTACAAGATCTGGTTACATATGACGGTTAAGTTTACCTTGTTAATTTGTTTAGATCAGCGGTTCTCAACATTTTGATTAACGAGTACCACCTAAACAAAAATTGGAAAACTTTAGTACCACCATTACATTTTACAATTATCATTTTTCAGTTTCTCAATAGAAATATTAAAAAGAATACATTTTACCATTTGCACAAACTATTGGCTACTTGTATTAAAGATGCGCACATAAAAAGTATTAGATTAAAAACCTGTCACCATTTTACTTACATTTAAGATTTTAATTTAAGTTATAATACTTTAATTCTAAAATTCAGTGTAAAATTTCGGCCTGTTTAAGAGAGCTCAATTTCTTTGTGTCTGGTCTTATTTCACTTAATTTTAACCATAAATTAACTGTAAAGTTTGTATTTATTTTTTAAGTATGACATGACATGAAAGAAAATCATTGTTCACACAAACAGGTTGTGTAAAAAGGGAATAAAAATTTTATAGCTTTATCTAAAATGTCTTTAAATTCCTTTTTCTGTTCAGACAAAAGTTTGCAACTGTGCTATTTTTGAAATCTTCAGTTAGAGAATCGATCACAGGAAATTTCTATCAATTCTCCTTTTTTTCCTTACGAGATACAATTTGAGGTACATTTGGAAAAAAATGGTTCTCTAATCCAATTTTCGTTATCATAATTTTCGGGAAAGTACATGTTGAAATTATTTATCAATGAAAATAATGATTTTTAATGTTGCGTGCTGATTCTTCTTTTACTTTTAAATTATTTTCTGTTAGCAAACTTTCTAAAAGTGGTGAAAAGCTTAAAATATTATTATCCAAGTCTTTGATTTTTAGCTTGATTTTTTTTATCATTGCCTTTATTTTATTTCTAGTGGTAAACAAATTAACACTTTGTCCTTCTAATCCTGAATTTATTTCATTTAATTTGTAATAAATATCAACTAAATATGCTAAACGCGCCAACCGTAATTCCTTAAATAAAAATTTTTGCGATTTAATCACAGAGGAAAATTTGAATCTCTGATCGAAGTCCAAAAAGACGATTTTAAACTTTGCTTCTGGATAACCACCTTTCTTCGGAATGTAACAAACGCGTTTTCTGCTCACTGCCCATCTCTTGACATAAAATCGTAAATATTCTTGAGGCTCGGCTTTTTATAAAATTAACAGTTTTCACAGATTTTCAGGTTTCCAGGGATTGGTTTGGCTATTAAAGCTTCACGATGAATGGAGCAGCGAATAAACTTAGTTTCAGGTACTACTTTTTTTATTTAAGAAGTAATACCAGAGTGTTTTCCTGTTAAAGCCCGAGCTCCGTCACTGCATATGGCAATGCATTTCTTCCAAGGAATATCATTCTCATACATAAAATTGTCAATTACTTTTAAAAATTAATTTGAAGTTACTCTATTAAGAAGAAATTCACAAAAAAACTCTTCAGCAATTAGTTTATCTTCTTTCAAAAGTATGTAAACTAATAATGTATAAATGTATGTATAAATGTATGTAAACTAATAATGTATAAAGTATGTAAACTAAAATTCCTTATATCAGTATTTTCATTCAATTGCAATGCGAAATACTAACTGTGTTTGAGTTTTAGTTTTTATCTGTGTTTAAGTGTCTAGTTTATGGAATTTGTCATTTCATGAATTCATCAATTTATTGTATCATTTGATAACAGAATGTTATTAAGTTCAGTAGCCGCGTTTTCTTGAATAAAGTTAAAATGACATCTTTAGCCCTGCTGGTAATGTAAGGTTTTCTCGTATAGTGTGGGCCTACTCAATCTTGAAAATTCTTAGGCTTACTAGGTAACTAACTTCCAAAGCTTTTTCACTTGAAGTAATAAAACCTTTCATTACTTGGTTACTATTTTTAAACTCCGATAATTTCCTCTTAAAATATTCTTCAGATTTATCCTTTAAACTGGCAGGCTTAGATCCAAGATGTCTTTTAAGAAACTTTGGTTTCGTACTTTTATTAGACAATAGTTAACCGCAAACAACACCTTGAGGTAGAGTGTCCATTTCATATCCATTCCAAGAAAACCCAAATCATAACTTTTATTATATTTTTTATAAACAATTTTTCTTTTTAATATTCTCAGTTCTATAGTAGATTATCCTGGATCCATCACCTGTGAATCATTACTTTTCCGCTTTGTCAATACTAGCAATTTTTCCATTTTTAAAAATCTAGGTTTGTTTTATTATTTTTCACAAATATTTAAATGCACAATATCTGAGGAGTTCTTCAAAAACAAACGACGCTATTCTTAAATCGCGTAGAAAAGTAAGGAATACAAAGCAACAAGAAGACAAACTACTTGCTGTTAATCGACATAAAATTGCTTCTAATTGAAAACAGAGTAATTTGTGCACGGAAATAAAGTGTAGACAGGCTAATAAATCGATCAAGTCTAAAAGAATTAATGAGATACTATTATCTTTTTATATTAACTTATTTTTATTTCCTATTAAATACGACATCCATTTCTATTACTCCTTTTAAAATCATCATTTATGACCTATGCCTAAAAGAATATTTGTGAAAATGTTCCAGTAAAGTCGTTGAACAACACTCAGATCGCATATATTTACGAGTGTTAGAAAAAAAAAACCTTTAATGGTATTTAACTTTTGAATTTCATAGTTAAAAATACTTTTTTCCTTTACGTACCACCTATTTTTCGCTTGCGTACCACCGGTTGAGAACCCCTGGTTTAAATGATTAAATTACGTTAATCATTTCTTTCGTATGTTTAACTTGTTAATTTCTTTCACTTAATTTCACCTACACAGAAGCGTGTACTCATAAAATATTTGTATTATAGATTTACAACACTACTACCTATACACAGCATTTAAAACAGAAAACTTACTCTCGGAAAACCTCTTTGCCTTTCAGAAGCGTAAACACATAATTCATCTTTCCATGCATTTAAGAAAGATTTCTTATTAATATTCAAGATTAACTATAATAACTGTTTATTTGCAAAATATTTTAATAGTTTCTCTTTTTCTCATTTAAAAATATTTTTAAAAAATATTTATCTTATTTAAAAATATTTGCTCTGTTTGATCTTCGAAAATTATCTTCTCTCTCTTAGTGAAAAAAATAACCACGAACTCTTAGTAAAATCTTAAAATAGTAGGAAGTATAAGATAAAGCTAGTGCAAGTTGAGTTAAAAACGAACCAGAAATAGTATAAGAAAGGATTTCAGAACAAACTGTAAGCTGAAAGTTTGAAGATGCAACTTTCACTTCTTCATTTATTTCTCTTTCTTTCTGAAAAAAAAAAGCCACCCTTTTTTTCCCAGAATTTCATGACATCCGAGATGAAGCAATGCGTTATCGTTATTCATGCACTGATTGCCCGTAACAAATCACCTTCGAAATGCGTCAAATCATTCAGATGCTCCATTATAGGAAGAAGCACCTAATAGTCTGAAATGTTCCCAGCTTAAGAATTTTCTTTTACCTTTTCTTTATGCAAATTCTTTTGAAAGAAGAATACAAGGAACTTTATACACCAAGTGAACTTTACTAAGATTTTTGATATTTTTCACTTATCAATTTGAGTTCAAGGAGTTAACGAGGCTATCTATCGATTTTTTTAGAAATATAATGTCATTTAGAGCATAGAAATTCAGAAATAACTCAGTTTTTCATGATATAGCAAGTATACTATACATTCACGAGCGTCTATAAGATTCTATTATGCTTCATTATGTTATATTAAGTATAATATATATTCCTTACATTCATATTAAACTACTCTGCGAATTTATTTAACATTATTTCAGTTAATGAAGTAAATTCTTATATAATATAGTTTAGAGCATTATAACTCAGATCTGCATTTTAGAATATATATAAATTTTAAATTTCCTTTTTACTTCTTTTGCATGTAACAGTTATTAAGAGTTAAAAATTAGACCTGCACGTTGACGCGTCTGCTCTCTTTTAATTGTAAGTTTGTAGAGACATTAGGTATTTTTTGAAGCAGAAGATGAGACGAAAAATGAGCAATGCCTAGTTGGGATTTGAACCACGGACCTCTCGAATACGCGCTGAGCATGCTGCCTACTACACCACGAAGGCATGCGAAAAATGCGGGAAAAATACCTTATATACTCCTCCTTTTAAAGGACGACTTGGGATTATGGGACCCAGTCGCCAAATCTTAGTGGTAGAGAATCATCATCCACCACCCTTTTTAGTTCGGGCGCCAGTGTAGAGACATTAGGTATTTTTTGAAAGCAGGAGGCATGAAAAAGGAGCAATGTCCTCGACGGAACTCGAACCACGGACCTCTCGCATACGCGTCGTGCGTGCTGACCACTACACCACGAAGGCGTGCGAAGAAGGCGGGAGAAATACTTTATATACTCCTCCTTTTAAAGAGCGATAGGGGATTAGGGGACCCAATCGCCAAATTTTGGTGGTAGAAGATTATCATCCATGGACATTTTTTTATTTCGGACGCCACTGTAGAGAAATTGGGTATTTTTTTGAAGCAGGAGTCATGTAAACTGAGCAATGCCTTCGACGGGACTCGAACCAAGGACCTGTCGAATATGTGTCGAGCGTGCTGACCACTATACACCACGAAGGCATGCGAAGAAGGCGGGAGAAATACCTTATAAATTTTTCCACTCGGAAACTTTCATAATTTATATGAATAACGTTTTTGTGTAGAGTTTCGCTCGTTTTTCTCATAGTTTGCTATGATTTCAATGTTGTGCATATTTTTAATTTAATTTTTCTGTTTTTAAATTTATTATATTTTCTGTGCCTTTAATTTAAAAATTAGGGAGCGGCATCTAGGGCTAGATCTTCGACAATGTAAGACATTTTAAGAAATAATTTTTCCAACAGGAAATTAATTTAGAGCAGTTTAGAGTCTTGCAATATCGAGAGGAACGAAACGTGTTGTTCGACACTCATTAATCGTCCCGGATCATATATTTTTCACTTTTAATATACTGACGCCATAAATAGGCCCTACACATTTTTCTCAGAAAGGATAATCAATTAAAAAAATTCTATATTATATAGAGAGGGTAAGGTTATTATTTAAGTTAACCAGTTATTATGATTTTGGTCTTTACTATAACTTCTCCTTTCCGTGTTCCTCACCAGAATGCAAATAAGTTAGCCAGTATTTAAATCTAGGTTTTGGGATTTTAATAGACAGGATGTTTCTAACTTTGCGTGGACGTTAGTGCACGTGTGCACGTGTCCTGCTAGCTCTGATAGTTGTAATTATTCTGCTTTTCGTTCTATTGCTACCGAAACTTTGATTTTGACGATCTAGTAGAATTACTGATTCAGCTTTTAGTAATATTTAATTGCGTAGTTCTTGACTGCTGTCCAACGTGTAACTTAAATTTGATTGTTAGTTGCATCATATGAGCTGTGGCTGATATTTTTGCATTACAAAGTGCGTTTAGGTTCTAAATCCTGTCTAAATAAGAAGGCTATTTAAACTTGCTTTGTAGTTTCTTCCGATGTAGCGATAATTCCTTTCACATCTGTTAGGGTTGGTGGATTAATTAATGCTTTCAGATCAAATGAAACTCTACAATATAATAATTAATTAATTGACACGTTTTTCGCAATAATGATTATTTTTAGTTTATAACTTTAGATTTAATTATTACTTTTATTTTATAATTAAAAAATAAATTGTCTAAAGTTAAAATCTACTTTAATTAATTGTTGTATAACAAACTTAGAAGCATTTGGGTTGGATTTAAGCTTTGAAAATTGCTTTTATTATGTATGTAAAACTAGCGTTTTTGCTTTATTATATATATAACTGAATGTTTTGTTTTTGAAACATACATGCATGCACACACACATATATATATATACATATAACTGAGTCAAAATTAACAATCTCTGCCTCTCTGTTTCAGAACATTAAGAATGAATTGTTTTTCAGTTAATTTGCTGATGTTCGGAGAAGTGATCGATTAATCACATTGAAACAAAAGAGTAATTTAAAACTTCTTGCAATTTTTCAGTCATAAAATTGTAAAATAGTGATAATGCAATGGGAAAAGGCCCTTCTCAACTGTTCATGGTTTAAAGATAAAATATTGATTTCTGAGTTATATTCCAGATAAGCAGTAATTAAACTATATTTCATACTTAATATTTTGGCTTGTGATTGCGTGGAATATGTCCATGTTACGAAACTATAATAATTCTAATAAACTATAATAATTCGCATATTTAATTACATTTTCGCGGAGAGACTGACATTTGGGGGCTGAAACATATTAGATTGATAATATAGTAATGGAGCATAAAATAATGCTAAGAATTCGTTGCAAATTATCATAATAATCCTGAACATGTTATCACATGTGATTGTTTTGATTATATTATTGTGAAATTCCTGTTCATTAGTTGTTAGAGTATTATCCGAAATATCACGTAGCAATCTAACAATTTAGAATAAATTTCACCATATTTATTTTATTTATAATCGTCTGTCCTTTGGAAGATAAGCCATTAACCTTCGTGCTACTCGATACGTTTGGGCTACAGAATTAAAAAATTTAAATACAGACTACATGTTTTAATACGAGTTATGTCCGTTCTTCAGACTCATAAAGAGAACACCCGTGAGAACTCCTGAATAGAACAAATGGGCATCAAGGCGATCTTACGTACTTAAAAATCAGAAAGATGTCACGAACTTTTGGACTACAGATTTAAAATCACTAACTCCAGATTATGTGTTTAAATGTTCTGGATGCAGTGTCTAGAGTCGCAAAGAGAACACATTTGAGGATTCCTGAGTCTAATGTAAAGTACCTTGTCCACGCGATTTTCCTTAGCCTATTCTCATAGATTTGAGTTTTGATTATTGCTAAATTCGATACTTATCAGTTTTTTAACAAAATGAAATGTTCATTGATTTCTAAGCTTCTTGGGGATATCGTTCCTTCCTTTACCAGGACCAAAGTGACAGATATAAGGTCCAAGAAGATGACAACTTCAGAGAAGGATATTTTATGACAGTGAAGCTGTGTTGAGACCATATGAATTGTTTCAAATTCATCATCAAATTTAGTAATGTTAACATTGACTGTTTTTTAGAAGGAAAAAAATGTATGCTGTGTACACCGATCCAGTGCCAATTTTCCTATTTTTTTGTTGAATCATCAGCAAAAATTATATGAATCCACTGATCTTCGGAAAAACAATTTCAGAGGTTCACCATGCAAGTGACCAGATTACGGATTTCCTTGTGAACTTAAGAAAATATCAAGATTCACTTGAATATTATTCAAAAAAGCAATTTTACCATTAAATAAACATAATTAAATGTACTATTGCTGATTGATGAAACGAAATCTTTTGCGCCACATAAAATTTAATTCAACTCGCAGAACCTTTAGAAATTTTAATAGGTAAGAAGCGTGATAAATAAGGCATGCCTTGACCGATATTAAAACTCGGCAGTCGGAAGTGCTACGAAGACATGCTGTCAGAAAGGCGAAAATTCTTTACACTTTCTCCCACTTAAAGGGCGACTGACGAGGAAAAAGACCCAGTTGCAAAATCCAAGTAGTGACAATGTATCATTCCATCACATTTTAAATCGGGTGCCACTGTAAAGCACTTTAGCATTTTTGAAATTAAGGATCGGAATGATCCAGCTATGCCGTCGCCGGATTTAGAATCCGAATCTTTCGACTGCCAGCTGGACGATTTATCACTTAATCTACGAAGACATTAACGTGGAAGGCGAAAGTCTTTGGTGTAAATCAGAAAATATCGAAAGGGTAAAAATGCGTAACCGCTTGGAGAAAAAGACTACCGTTTGAATAAAATTATATACATATCCCTATATATATATGGCATCAAACTGATCACGATTGCCATATTTGCTGAATAAATGAATGTCCTGTTAATAGGACATTGGGCATACATGTAAGCAAAATACACCTGTATTTGTATTTAAAACATTAAGTGTTGTATATCATTAATAATTTGTAATGGTTAATATAAATGAATTCGATTAAATTATTCAAAGCGATGGTCAATTTAAGAACATTTTATCATTTTACATACTGTAAACAATGGGAATGTAAAAACAATAAATTAAAAACAATTATTTTTTATGAAATTGTTGAAAGCATTTATCATGCAGTCCAACGTTATATTTTTCAAAATTGTTTGTGGTCTTACCTGGACACTAAGCACATTGCAGTTGTGTTTTATTTACAGCGATTGTGTGGTCAGTTTGGTCAAATCAAATTTCGTTGATCACACGCTTACTCGTCTTTGCTGAAGTGACAGTTCTTCCAGATTTGGAAAGCACTCCAAACCGTTTGAGATAGTTCGGTGAAATGCTGCCACGAAATTTTAGCTGATCCCTTGTATCCTGTTTCTTGCACAACATGCGATGGAGGAGCCATACACTTTGAATTGAATACATTGTATCTGACGCTTTAGCATCAATTAAAAACAAGGCAAACATGGTATTAAAAACGATCAATCAAAAAGCATGGCAAGTGAAAACCACCATTTCTTTCCATGGAATCCAATGCGATGATTTGAAATATTATCGCTCATTCGACTGGTACCTCCTACAAACTTGTTGTATGGCATAATTACATGAGACTGAATGACGGCGATCTTCTGTTTCTCAGAAACCGACCAGCATTTGGTTGAACCTAGTGGATTTACTGCGGTGCAGTTTGAAACTGTTGTAGCAATACTGTTTTCTTTCCAATGTACAATTATTACCCAAGATGACAACATGTCTTTCTTGTAATCGATAGCACCACTTTCGTTTTTTTTTTGCTCAGACTTTAAACGGTTTTAACCAGATACTTTCCAATCCTGTTTTCTCTGGCTGTATCTACAACCGCAAATCCAGAATTTGACAAATCCTCAACAAGCTTTATGGAAGGAAAGTAATTGTCTATAACTATCGTAAATGGATATTTGGATATTTGCTTCATTTAAGATTAATGATCTGAAATAATTTATAGAAGTTTTCCACTAAGTAACAATTAGAATGATTTTGTACAAATAAAAAAATATAATTCATATTTTCTTTTCAATAATTTGCGTTATCTGAAAAAAAACTTCATTTCAAGAAAAATTAAAAATTGATTTTTTTGACTTACGAATATATTTTCTGTACACATAAATATATTTTAGCAAATATTGTAGAACTTAAATATTTTGTATACAATACTAGTAATTAAAACAAGAGCAGATTTTGAAGTATTATCGCATAAAACATGCATATTTTGAATAAAAATTCGTTTAGGATATTGATAACACAGTAAAATCTTTTAGGCTTAATGCACTCACAAATGCCCAGTGTCCCATAAACAGGACGCTAAGCAAACGTAATTACATAAAGATGATATTACTATTTTTGTAAAATAACATTGCAGAAGTCTTTTATGATCTATTTTAAGCAAATGATTTTTAATTTTTTTAGTTTTATGAACAAGAAGTTTGCAAAAAGTACATATTTCCTGTGACTATCCATGACGTGTCGATGCCGGAATGTTTCATATGAAAATAACGTGTTCTAAAATAATTTTAATATCTATCTAGTGGTTCCACCTTTTGTTAGCAATAAGAACAACTTCTAGGCGTATGAAAACTTGCTTTCGTTAAAGATTTCCTATACAGTAATTTCCAATCGTCCCATATTTTAGCCACTGGGCATACACGGGTTAATGCGTAGAGAAAAGAATCTGGTACTTTTTAGCATCATTCGATATTCGTCATGCTAAGAAAACAGTAGTGGCTGAAGGTAAAAGCTATGATGACGCATTTAACACAACTGAGCTTAAAGTAACGCAATCTTTATTTTCACGTATATCAAATCATCCTTTTGCAGACAAGATATTTTTTATTCATAGTTGAATACAATAATTTCCATGCACACGGGTTTAAAGTACGACGTCATCTTAGATAAGTAAGCAGGAAAGCTTAAACGAAAGTATCGCCGCAATTCAGAGGAAGAAGGGGGTGGGGGGTCAAAAAGTTTCAGTTCGAGTTAAAAAGTTTTTGCTTACAATTATTTTGATTGGACAAGAGGTATCTGCATTAAGCGTTACGTAACATAAAAAGATCTCGAATTTGGGAGAACAGATGAATTTAGAGGGGAGAACACCAAATTCAGAATAGTTAATTTTGAGATCGCCAATTATTCTTAAAGCAGCTATCGTATTTTGTTATATCTTACATACATATAATTATATAATAATTTGGTGGTACGATGACTAGGTAAGGCATCAGTTATTTTTCAGTCGCGATTGGGATGGTAATCACTTTACAAGGTACAACTACGTAGTTGCAATCAGATATAACTGGAGTAACGATTAAATTATTTTTGCTTCTGAATATAAACAATTCTGTAGAAGCAAACTCTGTAGAAATCATTCAGCGTAATGGGTGCAATCTGCACCCGCTATATACGAGTATCACATTTTAATTAATAAAAGATACAGCTAAGCGAAGAGACGGGAGTTCCTCAGACAGGGATAAGCATAAGAAGAAAGTGCGTGTAAAGCAGCTGGAGTATTTATAAGCTCGGCTCCTTTGCTTCAGTTTTAAATGATGATTGAACAAGAGCTTAAATAATGATCCAAATGTTGCAGTATATAAACTTTGACTGGAATTTTATTTAAATTATAATCTAGAATTAAAAGGGCTATTGCTAAATTAAGCTAGTAATTTGTTAGTAACTTTCCTTCATATTTCATGAAAGAAAACTGCCTGTTTTAATTTAACAATGATCCTTTTAATTCCTCATTTTAATTTGGTACGGCCTCTTCTTTTAATCTTAAATGCGTCATTTTTATTATAATAATTTTGGGATACCTGGAAATGAATATACCAACTACTTTTTAGTCATGGCCGAGATGATTATAGATGTTGCTGGCATACAAACAGAATGCGTAATAGAAGGATGAAATTTGAAGACGGAAAGTAGTTGTAGATTCATCACATAATTTTATTTATTTCCTAATGAATAATTTTTAGGATACATGTTCTGAATTACTCATAATTTTGGGTGTGACAAGCCCCCCACAATTCGATATAATTGTTTCCATCATCAAACAATGGACGATACAGAGAAGAAAAGTAACACTAGCAAGCACAGCAAGGGAGAGTAGGAAAGTTACTGGGCATTTCAACAAAGGGGGGTATTTATAGAGTCTAATTTTTTGTTTAAATTTTGATCTGTGATTGGACAAGAGCTAATCGCATTGCAGAATTAATAAGATGACAAAATGCGAATTAGTTTTCAGATATGACGTACTTCAGATTCCAGGAAGAGGAAGTAGCCAAATTAAAATTATGAATTACAAGTACACTTATCCACAACTGGCGCTAAATCGTTCTACAGTTGGTTCACGGCCGAAGGGGTAATATGTAAGCACTAAAAATTTTTAATTGAAAATGAAATCTATGCTAATATATTGCAATATGCACGTAAATACCAAATTTTATCTTTACGGCTCGACTTTTCATTTTGGATGTAATAGAGAGTATTTGATTACTAGAATGGGAAATCGTTCAATCAACATAGATATTTTATTTACTACAACTGCAGTACAGGATAAAACTTGTTGCTATCTTTGTTAAGAAGTATGGATGTAATTAATTTTCAAACCACTACTTTGCTACTCTGATGAGCAACGTGCGGTTATAAAACATGAGATAAATGAAAAATATTAGTCCTCGAAACTTTGGGTTTGTATTTACAGCAGATTCCCAAAGTGATAAATTTAAACGATAGCGTCATTTCAGATATTAAAGCAATGACGGTGTCCAAAGACGTTAAAAATTCTGTACTTACTTTTCGCTTTTCCCTTTTACTAGCAACAAGGTCATGAAAAAATATGGATGTCAGTATCATTATACCCATTTGCAGAATTATGATTCTTGATCACAAATGTTTCTCTGGTAGTGCTCTTTTAAAAAAAATATGAAAAAACGCGAAACAAAAACTTTCTCTGAATTATTTATTTAAATTATATAGCTGAATTTCATAAATATGTTTGTTGAAACAAAACAATTTTTAAATATTTCTTTAGGCCTTAACTTTCTGTGAAACTTGTTTTCTTCCTCTTTCCTTTTCTCTCAGTTATAGCATCCTAAATTTATCCATAAATAAAGTACTTTGCTTTTTATTTGTAAGTAAATGGTACCAACAGCACTGGCAATATAACGGAGGCTGAAGTTAATTATGAACCTAGGAAGGGAGGATGAGAGCACTTGAGTCAGCACGTGCTACGAGATAATGAGAAATGCCCGTAAATGCTACTTTTATTTCTCAGTGTTCCTATCATTCTGGACAGACTATTAGCAAGAGAAAAGAAACAAAGCTCATTCTATAATTTATGCATCTTTATCTCATTTGCACGTGAAATGAAAGGACGATATAATTATACTTTTTTAGTTTTTAAATGCTTGAATCAAGCACATTTATTAATAGTCACGAAATTATTAATTATCTAATGGTTTTTCATTCATAGAAATTATGCAGATTTAGATATATGATCAAAGACAACATATCAGTTACTCTAATATAAAATAGTAATATAATTTCTGAATTTGTTAACTCATTCCCTGGCCTCTAAGATTGCATACTAAAGCAGTAATTATGTTTTACAGATTTTAAGAGATATTCATGGCTTTTGGTTTCTAATTAAGGAAAAGATACAAAATGCTTTCAGGGAAATGAAAAGGTCATTACTATCAGGACTACTGTTTCTTTTAGTTGATTTTGCAAACATGACTGTAGTCCTGAGTAGGAACAGGAAGCTTACTATAAGCTATGTTACTGCGTGTGTAGGAGATAACAACAAAGATAAGAAGGGTTCAAATTACCTTTGCTTATCGATTTTATAAACGTTCCCAAACTTCAAGATACAAAGACCAACTACTTGTGGTCTGAACGTAAAAGAATATAAGACTACTAACTAACTAAAATTTAAATAAGAGCTAACTTAATATTTTACACAGATGACTAACACTAAGACTGGCTTTTACATTACTACGTCTGTAGTATGCAAACTGCGAAAAACTACAATACGTCTTTAACTTTCAAGAGGGTTAAGCCTCTGGCCTTAAAGGCGGACAGTAACTGATGGCAAGCTCGCGTGAAGACTCGTAGCAAGAGGGCTCTCTCTTCTTCCTTCTCTTCTCTACTCTTGGCAAAAAGGGCATAACTTAAATACTTAAGCGTTAGAAAGTACAATTTGCATAAACATATTCATGCGTTAATTCTAGCCGGAAGTGGAAAATAAGAGATGATAGTAAAGTTTCAGAGTAAAATAAACGTTAGTGAACTTAAAATCCTTACAATACTTCTAGAAATATTACATAAATTTTTGCTTTCGAAATTAAACTAGAATTAAATGAAAATAAATTAAATTAGAATATTCATTGTATAAACAGGATATTCTAGAATAATAGTTATATAAATTATCACATCTAGAAGTATTTCTAGAAGTCAAATATTTTAATAATTTTAATTTTACAAAAAATATCAGTCATTACTAATTATACTTACTATACACCTAATTATAAACAAACTGTCAGTCATTAACAATGCGCCATTGAAAACTATGATCTCATTATCTGATTTAGATTTGCTCATGCGAGGAAGTAGTCAAATTCGATTTCTAAGCTATAATTTGTGCAGATAGTATTTAAAAAAGCTATGCGCAACCACTTTAATAGAAATCGCCAATTTCTTTTATAATCATTCTATTTAAATAACAGCTTTTATAGGTAAATTCTGATATTTTCTGACTTAAACTCAATTTTAGAATCTGCGCTTATGAATTCGCCAGCAAAGGAAGAACCAGCGGTAAAATTTCTGCAGAGAAAAAAATCGCTAAAAGGAAAAATGTTTTTGAATCTGCTGTTAAAGCGACGGCCACGAAATTTCCAAGACAAGAGAAGTAAAAACCAACTTGTAAGTTGGTTTATTGATAGATTTTCTAGGATAAGTATCTGATTGGAAGATAAAATCTATGCGTAATAATTATTTTGAAATCGAATCGTTGAAGACTATGTGCAATCGTTATTTTTGGTTTGTAAAAAATCACCATATTTCGCTAAGGTGATTCAGTTAATACGAAATACTTCTCATAGTGTTAATTGGTTAAATACTTTCCGTTAGTTTAATTTTTCTTCAAGAATTTGAATTTTTTAAAAAAATGACATAAAAATTCTAAGGACCGTTTAGAAAATTCCTGTTTATGCTTACTTTCAGATATGATTGCCTTCTGAAGTAAAGAGATGTTTCAGTTCCATAGTCAAGAAATATCTACAGTTTTTCACAGAGGCGAGAGGCTTTCTGATTAATGGTAAAATTCATACAAGTATTATGCACGTACATTCAGTTCGCAAAACTGCATAGAAAAGTGTGACTCACCACCTGAGTCTTGTTTCCTGTAGCTGTATGTTCGTCATACAAGGAAATTCCAGATACTACAACAATATTCCTATGTACGTATTTATTGCCATTACACACAAAGAAAAACTAACCTTTTTTCAAGCTCTCCTCTTACATAAGCAAACCAGCCTCCTCCTTCCTAATCCATATTCCCGAAGATATATAATATATATATTATATATCTTCGTACTAATATGTATGTAACTAATATATAAGTATTAGTAATAATATATAAGTATATAGTAATATATAAGTAAGTAGTAACTTCTATATATAATGTATATATTATATATCTTCGTACTACACATTCTTCTTCGTAATCCATACTCTCAAAAAACCAGTCGGGAATTATACAAGTATATACTAATTATACAAATATATAATATATAGTAATATATAAGTAAATAGTAACTTCGATCTATAATATATATATTATATATTTTCGTACTACACATTCTTCTTCGTAATCCATACTCTCAAAAAACCAGTCGGGAAACAGTTCTCCCGACCTGTTTTTTGAGTTTCTTTCGTCACTTCCCCCACAAGTTCTTTCAGCTCTCCGGAGAAACAAATTCTCGAAAAGTGTCCGCAGAAATGGAACTTTAAAAAAAGATTTTCTGATATTCATGCTGATATGTGATTAATAGATAGAGATACTTGTCACGTGATATTTACAAATGTTCTGTGTACAATAACATAAAATAGTACACACACACACATATATATATACATATATATATGAGTAGTTATGTATTAGAATATTCTGGAAAGTCTTTTTTAACTTGCGAGGAGAAAATAATTAATAGCATGTATACATAAAAGTATATTTCTTTTGAATTTATTTTAAAAAAATATTATTATTTATTTTGAGCTCTCGCTAGAAGAAATAACAGAGAAATCAATATCTCGCAAGAAATACTTTCGTTTAGCTATAACTTTCAGTATCTGAAAACATTTTACGGAAATGACCATTGAAATGTTTTCACAGGCTTGATTAGTTTGCTTTCAAACGGTGTCTTATGAAGGAATTTTTTATTCGTTTAAACTTTTGATCTCTAAAATGCCACCGATTACCAATGAGATTGAAGCTCCTTTTTTATTGATTGTTTATTTTTTTATTGATAACTTCGTCGATTATGCTCCAATTGGATTGAAATTTTCATATACCTCACAAAAAATCGCACAAAAAAAGACCGCTCAAAAACAGGTTTGAGTGAACATCACAAACTACTCGCTAGATCCGTCAACCTCAGAGATAAAATATTCAGTATTAAAATTAAACGGAAACAGAATACAAAAGCACCGCTTATAATAAAAAATTCAAAAAAGGAACTGTGACTACCGAAGTACTTGGTCGAAATATTGTCTATGTGTCATTTTTGAGCTGGATATTGATAAGAATATGTAAAGGATATTTTACACCTTCTTTACTGCGAAATCTACTTCGTTTTTACACAGTTGATTCTTAAATTATATGAGATTTAGAGGAGCCAATATCCAGAACAGTAACTAATCACTGAATAACATTTGCCTTCCGCCAAACATAACCCTTATATACACTGCTATTGACCAAAACATAAACTTTCAGTTTTAATATAAACTTCCAATTAAAAAACGCTTTTATGTTATATGTATTATATGCTGTACTTTTGCAATAAAGGAAATTAAACAAAAGAAAATTAGTCAGATAATCGCATAAAGCTATGGAATATGGCAACAGAAATATGACTTCAAATAATAGCACAATGTATACTACAGTTAGTTTTACGTCTTCGTGAATGTAAGTTTAGGCAGGGTATATCAAAGCAAATCGTAGCTTTCTGTATCAAATTTTGTTTATTATATGACAGTAAACGACACAATGAATTTTTTCATACACTTTAATATCTTATTTATTTATGCATTCAATTTTTACATTTTTGTATTACAGCTGACTCTGGAAATTATTAGTTGAATTCTTAAAGATGCAGTGCAGCCCTATACTGCCGGTAGTCGTACAGATGATGGTACTGGCAGTGGTATTTTTATTAGCACCCCCCACTTTGAAACTACAATAAAGCAACGCAACACTGACACTTGGTTTGTTTTCAGGAGCGAGTTAATTGCGATTAATGTGGGGCTTGATGTTATCATGTCTTATGATTGTGATTTTGGGGAACTATGGATTATCGGACAGTCGCTGATAGACTGGCTAAAGAGGGTCGTGAGAATGAAACTGGTTCTTCGCTTACTTACCAAGAACTTTACTCAAATGAAAGATCTAAACTCAATTTAATATGGCGTATTCCAACCACACACCAGTGGTACACAGGAACATCCCCTGGCTCTCTGCTGGAAATCAAATGTGACCGTGGCTCCCAGACTGCTCTGGCTAGACTAGTAAGTGGCCACTTGAAATGTCTTTTCTTTAAAAGTGGCCAAAATATTCATCCCGCTTGTAAAAACTGCTGTGACCATCCAACTTCACGGATCACATACTGAGTTGCATCGGACTTTCTAAGGAGGACTTATCATCCGATCCCCTTATTGTTACTGATTTTTTGGCGGTTAACAATCTTCTGGAGCTGATCTGACATATGTCAGGTCTTTCAAGGATAACCAACAACAACAACAACATTTTTACATTTTAAATTTAGGTAATTTTTCTACATCTACCTCCCCCCGATTGCTATAAATTACCAAATGATCTTCCAGTGTAATATCTTTTGAAAACTTTAACTCATTTCGTTCACGTGTTTCTGGCGTCGGCTCTAATTTTAATATACAGTTTAGTGCCAACACTATTCATACAGAAGTGAAAAAATTATAAAAATCGATTCTGTTTCTCAATAAATGCACTTAAAATGTGTTTAACTATTATTTTTATTTATTATTGATATATTTTGATATAAGAAACTAAAATGCAAGTCTTCACAGTTTAATTTTTGCGTAAAATATACAGGGTTATGTTAATTTTTCTACAGGCAAGTATCAAAAAGTATTCAAACTCCCTCTATTGAGATATAAAAACAATTTGAAACTATATGTGATTGCACTTTATTATTGCAATAAACTATTTTAAAAACATCTATATGTGATTTTCGCTCTAGTTTGATTTTGTGTCCAGATTTATCCTCACATAGCCAAAAATAATGATATTGCATGAAGCATCTAATTGATGTAATCTATTTTTACAAAGAATGTGTGAAAGAGAAGCCTAATCAACGTTATCGAATCAAAAGTGAACAGTCATTTTCTGATGTGCAACTCAAGACGTTAAGTCATCTGATGGTGAATCAAGCGTTCAATCAGCTGCATTCTTTCACCCCGTAAAATTTTAAGTGTAAATAAGTATTTTTATTGTAATTTCTTCATAAGTATTACCAAGTATTATTTAATTTAACTGTTTCTTAAGTATTTTTTAATTATTACCGAATATTACTGACTCTTTTAAGCTTTGTTAATAATTTTTGTTAAAATAAAATTATGAAAAACATTTATTTATATTGGAGTTATTCTTTAAAACTATGCTTATTTCATACTATCTTTATCAACGATATTCCACGGTTTTAGGTATATTTTTTCCTGTATCACCAGTAGTGGCGAAAATCGATGTTTATGCAGTTTGCAATATTTTAGAATTAATACGAAGGGTTTGGTTAAACTCTTCCACAACAAATTCAGAATTTTAGGCCTTCCTTTCTATTTTGAAATCTACTGACATTTGAAAAATCCTTTTACTGTAGCATTATAAACAATAAAAAGCTCATAAAAGAAGAAGCATTCCTTTTCTGATCTCCTTACTCCCCAATGTTCAGAGAAAATAAAAATGAGCAGCCAATTTGCTTAACCCATCTATTAATAACTACAGCTATTCCAGGAATAATCGTAAAGAAAACCGTCTGTACAAGTCTGAGAGAAATTAAATACGAGTAAACAGGAAAGAGTAAAGAACACATCTCGTTCAACGACGAAATTCATGACAAAGATTAGTTCAAGAAACTGATAAAGAGATATATTTCAGAAAACTTTATATAATCTTTTAATGCAATTCTAATCCATTTTAATGCATTAAGACTTATTGAAATAAGCTTTATAAGAGCATTACGTCATTCGCGGTTCATTTCGTGGACTTTGGAAAGCATATTCTAGCTGGACCATTTTCAGTTTAATGGGATTTCTTAGAATGGTAATTGCAGTAAAAGCTACGTTACAGAAGCGCTGATATGGGCAGCATAGCATTTCTTAAGCCAGGGTGTATACTTCTGAGAAAATTAACATAATTTATTCTTCTCTGAAACTTCAGTTGAGTAATTTATAAACATAAATTTGATTTCTCGTCCTGAATTACTAGAAACCATACAATAAAAAATAAATATTATGGAAACCAGCTTGTAGGAAGGTAGTAAAGTAAACAAATTAATTCAGCTTTAAATATTTTTTTCTTATCACGTTCATGTTATGCGATGTGCAGTAAACTGAGAGTCGCTGTCTTGACCAAGAAGACGTCTACGAAAAATGAATGCAGGAAACTAGACATATGAAGCCAGGAAACCACACAGCACCGACAACGAATGTCGTATGAAGAATATATGCTTTTCAAATATCGTAAATAGTATCAATACAGAATTTTCTCTTAAAATTTGATATTATAAAATGATGCTTCTTTGTTTCAAATTTGAATGTTATGAGTTTGTAACATTTTTAGCTAATTTGTCACTTTTTCTAGTAATTCAGCTGAGGCAAGTGTTCGTTTCCTAGCTTTAACTGAATGATTAACTGAGGGCAGCTGATAGATAAATTCAGCGAATAGTCAAAAAAGAAATTTAATTAAATTAAAATGGAAAAGAATCAATTTCGTATTGATTTAATTGTTATCATAGAACAAACTATCCTTCCATTAATTTATGAAAAACTGGTTAATTAAGGTCATTATTGAAATTAGTAAGAAAGATAACACACGACTTGAAATTAATAGAGTATCGAGAAGCTGACAAACCATTAAAATTATTTAGAATGTGGTTAAGATGCATAAAAAAGGTAATAAATAAAAAAATTCAATACAAATACGCAAGATCGTATAAATTGGAATGATTTCTGCTTGCGTTAATTATTAATTAGCTACTGAAAGAAGTACGTCAATGAAAGTTTAAAGGAATGCACAAAAAAAACTTGCAAAAACAAGATAAACTAACTGGAGGTAAAAAATAACATTTCAGTAATAAAAACGCTAAATTTTGTTTAATTTTAAGAAAAGTAATTAGTTGATCCGGATTGTTGTCTGAAAAGTAGATATTTTAAATTTTTGATTCGTTTCCTTCTCTCTCTACTTCTCTCTTTATATATATCTATATGCATATAGATATCTACATATATATGCAGGATGTTTCAGTACCACTTTTCAGAACTTCTAGCAGGGCTAGGGTGCACCCCGTGAATCGGAATCATATAACAATACAGAGTTGAAAATGCTTTCCTGACGCTCTGGTGTATACAGAAACATCCGAAATTAAAAGACGCCAGGTAAGTTAATATTCGTTTTAATAATAAAATTCTCATGAACAAAAGTGAAATGAGTCAAGGATTGTGTTCGGAGTTTCCTCCACTGGCTGCAATGCACGCATCACATCTACGGCGAATGAAATTCCCAATATTCTGGAATATTTCAAGCGCAATTCGTAATTCTCAGCAGCTACTGCGATTCGTGCACCGAGCTCCTCGGCGTTCTCAACGAGGGTGTCATAAACCAGTGCCTTCTTATGCTCCCTTAAAAAGAAATCAAGATATAATAGGTCCGGTGATCGAGCAGGCCAATACATCGCACCACGTCTGATCCACTGCTGGCCAAATTTGACGTCGTTATGGCTGAAATGTACAGGGACTCCATCGTATTGGAATCACGTTGCCTGTCGCAGAGATGCAGAAATATATTGGTCATCTAAACATCATGGCATGACTTGCTGCAGAAAGATCAAGTAGTTACAACCGGTTAGACGAAAAGGCAAAAGCTAAGGTCCGATGAAGTGATAGCCCACAAAAACGGAACAAACATTAAACAAAAACCGACTCTGCGCTACACAACGTCGTGATGCATGAAGGTTCCTTACCGCCCAGAGATGGGCGTTATGTGCCTTGAATATTCCTTCTCTTGTGAAGGATGCCTCATCGGTGAACAATACATTAGCAGGGAAACTGGAATCTGTAGCATACTTTTCAAAATACCATTGCGCAAAAGCAATACGAGGTATATAATTGAAACGTTTAATTGAAACGTTGAAGTGCCTGGATACGCTGCACGCGATACGGATGCGTTTCGTTTTCTCTGAGAATCCTCCAGATGCTGGAACAGGAAACCCTGGCTGCGTGCGCTACACTTCGCGTACTCAAAGTCTCCTTTACTTGATTAGTTTCTTCTCTTCGATGTCCGGAGTCCGTGCTGATCGTGTCTGATTCATGGCAGCTCTTTGACTATTTCAGTAACCTATTTCAGTTAACCTCCGACGCAGCCTTCCAAAGAAATTATGGTTCTGTGTACGCTTCATAGGATATCGTTCCGCACAAGCGCTGTGCGGTTGGCCTACTTCAGTTTGCAGCCCCATATGGCAAATGCATTATCGGCTAACTCCGCGTTCGTATAAGTATTCATCCTACTAACTCTGTGTCTTTGTGCAAATTGAAGATTCCCTGCAACGCCATCTACCGAGTCAGAAAAGTATTTCAGACCATACATTGCTATATGATTCTGAGTCGTTGGAGACTACCCTACCCTTCGTAAAAAATGTGAAATGTGGTACTGAGACACATTGTATATGCATATCTATCTATCTATCTATCTATATATATATATATATATACACTCACTTCCAAAAGTTAATCACGGACAGAAAAATGCTAAATTCCGGAAGCCAATCAGAATTGAAGAGGAAATAATTCGCTGCAGAGATAGATGGAAGTATTCAAATATGTTAGGTAACAGCCAATCGCGCTTTCATGTCAAGAAATATGCAAAAAAGGCAGTCTTATAAGAAGCCAGCTTTATGAAGGGTTACAGAAGGTGATTGTAAGTGCTGATAGAAGGTGTTTAAAACTTTCGTACAATTTGTTTTCAAGACATACGTTTTTCTATGACTTCCAGAAGACGAATGGAAGATTCTGAGCGCTGGCGTGCTGTGGGGCGCATTGAAGCAGGGCAGTCGATCACAGATGTTGCTCTTTTCTTCGGCGTTCATCATTCTGTAATTTCATGTTTATGGAAACAATTCTAAACCACACAGACAGTTGCCCGAAGGCCCGTAGCCGGTCGCCCAAGGGTTAGAACCCCCGCGGAAGGTCGATAAATTGCTGTTGTAGCCAAACGGAATCGCAGAGCGACCTCCACACGCGTGACATCTATGGTTACAGTGTCCATTGGTGAGGCGATATCTGCAACTACTGTACGCGGAAGATTACATATGAGTTTGTGTTCCTCCATCCGTCCAATCAAGAAGGGCACGATTACAGTGGTGCCGGGAACATGTCAATTGGAATGTGTCTGACTGGGGCAATGTCATGTTTACTGATGAGTCAAGATTTGCTCTGGAGCCAGATGACAAGCGTATAAAGATATGGCGTGAACAACGAACACGCAATCAGTCCCAAAACATCACCGAACATTACGCATTCCGAAGCGGAAGCATTATGGTGTGGGCAGGGATTTCATTAGGATACCGCATCGATCTGCACATCTTTAAAGGGGGTTCTTTGACGGCTATCCGGTATCGAGATGATGTCCTAGAACCCATTGTGAGATTGTACGCTGCAGCAGTTGCCCCTACTTTTGTTTTAATGGACGATAATGCACGTCCGCATAGAGCTGACATTGTTGATGACTACCTGGAGAGTGAAGGGATTGCCCGTATGGCGTGGCCAGCATATTCGTCCGACCTTAATGCCATTGAAAATCTTTAGGATGCTCTCAGCCGTGTTGTATCTTCTCGTTTCCCACTTCCAGCCACTCTTATTGAGCTGAAAAGTGCTCTACAAGAAATAATACTGATTCTGATCTCTTGTTCTTGTTTGTTTGCTTTGAACATTTAATCATTTATTTGTACCACTACCGCTCAACTGTGTATTAAATTGCATTCAATTATGACGATTCCTTCTTGGTGTTGCAATTTTCACAAACGTGAGTGTACATAATTCTGTTTAAGTCTCCAGTATGTCATTATCTGACAACTTACAAAAATTTAACATTGTTTTCATTTTTACATATAATTATTGACTTTGTTTTATGCATAAATATATATGCTACTTTCCTGCCGAATTTTGTGTTAATCAAAACAGTATTTTTTGATTTTGTTGCATTTTACATCTTCGTGCTTAACTTTTGGAAGTGAGAGTATACATACATATATATATGCACTTTAACTAAGTACTATCTACGCAAAAAGAACTTGAGTTGGATGGTTTATTAAAATGCACTTTAAAGTAAAAGTAAATTGTTTCAACATTCTCAGATATTCTTGCACACTTGAAACAAAAAAATAAATAAAATTTTGGTTTGCCAATAAAGGCCTCTTTATTATGGAGGCACCTAATAGGTGGGGCACCGTTACCTTCTGTGAAGGGATAGACAAATTACTCCCATGCCTTCACCGGAGTCCGAACTTGGGCCCTTCGGTATAGCACTCAGAGCCACCAACTTTCCCGTCTGGGTGGCATAGTTCGAATGTACTTTGTTATAATTCAATGATTACAAATCCATCCCTTAAAAAATGCTTCAACAAACATTTTCAGTCAGATAACTCTCGCAAGCCTTGTTGTAATTGATGAAAGATCATTCATTACTAAATTTTGTAAGCTTATTTCAAAAATAAAGCTTCATTCGGACATGTCTGGTACATCCAATTTTCATTTGAATGGAGGAAAGCGCATAAAGAGCATTTAAGCACATTTTCCGTCAGATAAAAGCTTAATGTTTGGAATCAAAATTTTATTTTTTGCAATTAAAATCTGGGTAGCATATAGTTTTTATACTTACTGTTAACTTTTTCATTGCACTTAATAAAAATTTTACCTCCTAATTTTTTTTTCTGACTAACCATCTAGCTTCGCAAAGCATCCAGTATGGAACACAAAAGCATCCATAAATGTATAAGTAAAACTTTTTAACTAAATAAAGGACAAATAAGAAAAGTGTAAATTAGTATTTTATAACTAAGTTTTTTATAAAATGCGCGTATGAAAAATATTCGCAATGTGTAATCAAGTGCAGTAAAAAATTTGAAAAAATATTTTCAACTGTTACATGAGGTTTTTTTTCCCAAACAAAACCTAAACTCCCCATCGCTAACTCAATTGTTCCGTAGCATAAATCAGTTTACAAAAAGTTTCTTCAACACCATTTATGCACCGACGAAACTCATTCCAAAAGATAACATGACATTCTGAATTTTTTAGAAATGACAAAATTTCACGCGAAGTCACAATCCTTTTCTTTATCCAGACAACGACATTACTTATAAAATCAGTCGACATCTTTTATCTAAGAGAAAAATTTTTCGCCAAGCTCGCCAAATATTAAGAAAAAAACAGAACAGAAATAAAAAATGAAAATTGAATTAAAAAGGATTTTGAAGTGTTTGCTCAGGAAACACGCTTTGCTTTTAAAATCAAGCAATAATCGTGTGCCAGGCAAAATGCAGTCGCCAAATTTAGATGTCAAATTAAATCAGTCAGAGATTGATTTTAGCAATACCATCACGACCTTTAGTCTTCAAAGCGCATTTACTTCGGGCGAGAAAAAGAACTCGTGAAGCGCCATGCTTCCAAACTAGTTTAATCCGAACTGAAACATTAAGAACCGAAGCAAATGCGCTGGCGACATTTACAGGCATTAAAGTCTCTTGGAAAAGAAATGAGATTACCACCTTTTCCTCATTTTTATGTTTTAACTAAGTTTTAAAAATTTACTATAGGTTTGCCAAACTCAGGGCCACTTTGGCAGTAATGTATCGCACAAAAATTTCCTCCAGCTTATTGAAAAGTATAAAATCGTATGAATCTGAAATATGAATGAAACTGTTGCACATAATTTTCAATTAAGAGCTATTTAGTGGTTTTCACCAACCTTTTATAAACAAAAGTTAAATTTATTTATTCTTACGCTGCACATTACTGATGGTTGAATGTAAGTCAATAGATCTTCCCTTGCGTCAACATGTAAATATATTTACTTTGAAATGCTCTTTAATTTTTTTAGAAAGCATTCTTTGAAAGTCATCAGTGTTAAATAAGATTAGTAACTCAGTTTGTTAGGTATACAAATCCATATCCCTGTTCACATACGGAAGCTCGAGCCTTTCTCGTGACTAAATTAATATCGGGTTTATTTTTTATACTACTCAACATTTTTAAGAAATGCTTTGAAAATTAAAATGAAATATATGGTTAAATTCTTACCTTCCTCTTTTCACGAAACGCTGTCGGTAGACTTTTCAAAGAAGGTTACCTATTCTTTGAAATATTATAAAAGCAAGCGCTGGCCAAGTCGAGGGTATTAACTTCAAAATCGTGCGTAACCCAGACTGTATAGTAGTTAGGGGAGCCGACTCTGATACCAAAGCGCCCGGGTTTGAATCTCGAAGAAGGCACGTTGTAACTTTCCTTCCCTTCATGGGAAGTGAAGTAAAAATTTGATTTGGTGACTCGTTGCATCGGTGGTATTTTTTAATGTCATGCTGAGATAAATAAAGACACTTATTTTCTTCTAATTCTATTTTATGAAGCAAAATATATGTAGAAATATTTACAGGTTTGTGGGAGTTACATAATAGCAGATTTAATAACACACCTCTACATAACCACACCCAGTCCCTCTCTCTACACTCTCTCTCTCAGCACTGAAACATTTTAATTAACTATATATATTGGCGGCCCAGTGCCCTATATAACTTTTTCTACAGCACTCCTCACATGTACTCTTTAATATGGGTACACAAAATTTACACAGCAATATTAACATTAATTGAAACGGCTTAATGCTAAATAATACGACATATATAAATGAATAACCTATAGTAACTTACTTCAAAAACACAAATGATACACTATAATTAAAGGAACATAATAATCAATAATGTAAAAAATGTAAAAGCTCAAAATGATATCAAATGTCCTAAATTAAGTTTCAAAAGCATATAAATGCTGGATAGCTCTTCTTAATTGTTCTTTTGGTGTGCGAAGAATGCACGCTCGTATATGGCCATGTCGTCCCACAATTACTTCTTCAACTACTCCCATATCCCAGAGTAGCTTAGATTGTTTTGGTCCTTCTACTAACACAACGTCTCCGGTCTTAAGGTTACGCTTAGTTGAAGGATTAGCAAAGTTATGTGCGTTTCTAAGGTATAGTAAATATTGCTCTTTCCATTTCGTCCATGTTAATTTCAAGAGCTTAGATTGGTAAAGCTTCCGCTTAGTTAAAGTTTCCTTGTCTGACACCTTGTTGGAAATTTCCAAAAAATGCTCAGGAAAGTTAAACGTGTCGCGTCCTGGCAGTAAAAACTGTGAAGGTGTGAGCGGGCGGGGTTCACCCAGCTTTTTGTTCTCGTATGTTAAAGGCCTATTGTTTAATACACACTCGAGTTCAGTTAATATTGTAGGGAGTTCTTCAAGATTCAGTAATGCTCTACCTAAGATTTTCTTCAGAGGTTCTTTGATGCTTCTCATCAAACGCTCCCAGAAGCCTCCCCACCATGGAGAACATTCAGGGATGAACTTCCATGTAATTTCTTCAGATGTTAGGAACTCTCGCACTGTTGGATCTACGCTGACTCTTTTAAATCCCTTAATTATTTCACATGTGCTGCAGAAATTCTTTGCATTATCAGAATAAATCACCTTGCAGCTCCCTCTTCTAGCTATAAACTGTCGTAATGAAACTTTTTGCTAACATATCTTAAACAACTTCAATGTGCACAGCACGAGTGAAGGCGCATGTAAATAAGGCTATGTACACTTTTTGTGGATTTCCGCCTTTTCTCTAACAATAACAGCTCTAGTTAAGTCAATACCTACTACTGTGAAAGGATTACTTTGGACTACACGATCTCTTGGTAACTGACCCGTTAGTCTGTTTGACAGGCTTTATTGCGAACTTTTTATACACCACGCAGGCGTTAATAATTTTCTTTACTACTGTCTTCCTTTAGGTATCCAAAATTTATTCCTGAGTTTGGACAATGATGCCATAACTCCTGAGTGGAATGCTTTTATGTGTTCACTAAATATCACTAGTTCTATAAACTTTGACTTTGGCAGTATAATAGGATGTTTTTCGTCATCTATTAACTCTGCTTGTTCCAGACGACCTCTGATACGCAAAATACCTCTACTGTCCAGATATGGTGCTAAACTATAAAGCTTCGAATCGGACGTTATTAGATTATTTCTCTCTAGTTGTTGACAATCCGAAAAATAATTCTCTCTCTGTACTTGTTTTATTCAGTAAGAGAACCTTCTTCACAGGTACGTTTTCTTAGTTTGGCGATAAACCGCTTTACCCAAGCTGTAACTCTCAACAATTTTTCCAAACTGCTGAACTTAGTAATGTTTAACGTAGTTTCTCCTACTGGAACAACCACACGAACATAAGTGCTCAAACGTTCCAAATCTTGAATTATCAGTTTGTACTTTAAACATTTGCTCAGGCCATTGATCTTCAGAACCTTTCAACCATGATGGACCATGCCACCAATTATTATCCTTCACCAATGCATCTGCTGCTTCACCACGAGTTAACTTATCTGTAGGATTCTCCGACTCTGGACAATATTTCCACTTATCATGCGAAGTATAGTCCTGTATTTCTGCAACTCTATTCGAGACGAACTGCTTCCACTCATGCGCTGACCCCTTTATCCACCACAAGCAAATTTCTGGCTCCGTCCACAGCTTATCTACCAAATCCTGAAACACTTTAAATAAATATTTGCCTAACCTAGCTGAAACTAAGGCTCCCATCAATTCCAAACTGAGGAGGGACAACTTTTTTAATGGCGCTATCCTTCTCTTTGACATTATAAACGACGTACATATCTCTCCTCTCTCATTTTTATATCTAACATATGCCACTGCTCCATATTCCACTACTGACGCATCACAAAAATTATTTAACTCTTCTGGCAGCACTGAATCCCAATCCAAACCTCTCTCCCATATTTCCTGCATAAGTCTCTTAATTCGCACCACAAATGGAGAAATAAATCCGGCTGGATCAAACACCTTAGCTGCTGTACTTAGCACCGATCTTTTACTATTTCTCAGCGATTGTAAACTACTCAACAATGATCTAACGCCAACTCTCCCAAAATCCTTTTACAAGTTCCACACTAGGCCTAACATTTTCAACATTTTCAACTAATCTGTCTCAAACTTACTTTCCTCACACAACCCATTCTGAAGCCACAAGTCACACAGCTCTTTAGAACTAGTGTTTAGTTTTCTCAAATTAAAACTCGCGTCCCCAAAATAGATACCGCTTCTGATGAAACTCTGAAAACCGACCTAATATTTTAATTAACTATATCTATTGGCGGCGCAGCACCCTCTATAACTTTTTCTACAGAAAGTAAAGGTGGAACCATTTATTAGGTGCATCCATAATAAAGTGACCACTGCTTCTGGCTTTAGTATTGACTAACGTCTATGATGATGACTTGTGCCCACCGTTGGGAAAAAAACTCGAATTTGCCATTTCTTTAAACTGATAAATGTACTGCAAAAGAAAACACTTAAACTGCGTAGTTGTCATAATAAATCTCGTACTCGTATCTCTAAGCTTTAAACTCCAAATACCTAATAGGCTTTAGATCTTGAGAATTCGGAGACCATGATAATGAAAGTTAACTTCCGCCAAGTTTTGACAAATCCTTACACTGCTTAGAAATGTCTTGTTGAAAAATCTTTTTCTCTTTAAAAGGCAATAGTGTTGGAGAAGATGGTGGCCAAAAATTGTGTGTTTTGTTATCTACGATGTTACTTATGTATAAATTGTCAAGTTTTATTCTGCATGGTTGACGGGACCAGTTTCTTGGCGGGATGACTTTGGGTCATCACGCCTGCCATCTATCAGTTGGATGTGTCCCAGAATGCAATCAGATGAGACGAAAACTTACAAAATAAACTTATAGTTTTCACGGGTCAAGTTAGTGTAACAAAATAAAGAACTTGCCTACCACGTAAAACAGTCTTCCAGTTTCCGATTGTCCGAAGTTAATGTTTATGTCAACACTGCTAGCTATTATAACAGTAAACAACTGTAAGCATAGGTACAAGAATGCACTTTCAGAAATCCATGTATATGAATGAGAGACGTTGTAGTCTGCTCTGACCTGTCTGACATGGCATCAGTGAGACCTGGCAGATCTGAATCTTATCGATAGTTCGAACTGTTAAATGTTACAAACAATATATACTACTCGATAGATTAATTACTATTCAGGCAAACAGCCTACCAGCTTCGTTGTTTCGAAGGCGTTCTTACCAAGACATTTTGGCTATAACTCTTTGATAGTTGCTGAAAACTGATAAACAGAAAACAGATAAGATCTCTTGCTTTCTCTAAAATATGAGGAAACGGAATACTGCCTAGTTTTGACCTAGAATAAGGTGTTTTTCAAATTTAAGGCAGTGTTATAGTCTGTTCTATGCAACCTTTCTTTTCTATAAAAGTGTTCTATCAAACACAGAGTGAACATTTTGTATCCTTTTTCAATGACTAATTTAATTTTTTCTGCTGTCCAAGTACCTATGTAACTTCTTTCATCACCAGAGTATGTTAATTTTCCTTATTTCTTACTTTATAACATTCTTTACACTTTCTCTTTTCGGCAATAGTTTTAAAATGTTTGCATTGAATACTTTTTGAACATGATTTGCGTAATGAAAATAATAATTTATCTCCTTTAAAAGGTAATGCTAGATGACAAAATTTTCTAGGAGCTGATATTTTATATTTGATCAAAACATTTAAGTTTTTAACATATTTCATAGGATTGTAAATTTTCTAATGATATCCGACAGGATAATCATAAAAACATTAATAGTTGGATAGAGCGAAACAGCATCAATGTCTCTACTTTCTTCACTATTTTCTTTTCATATTTTAATTTGGTAGGTTCACATTTACTCCTTGAAAAAACATCTCTAGGATTTAAAGGTTCACTAAAATATTTTTCCATGCTTTTTTCATATATTTTGTAATTTCTTTATCCTTTACAAAATCACGTTTCCATCTCACAATGAGTTCATATCCAGCACCTTTTATCCTCTTATATATTTTTATTGCTTTCTCATATAAATCTTACATACATACTTGTTTATGCATATTTACCATGCTTTCGTTAAAACATCTGATGCATCCATGCCAACAACATCCATGAAATTGAAAGACACTATTTACATAAAATCCATCTACTTTATGGGTTTTATTATCCATAGTCCGTTTCTTTCTCTCTTCCGTTTAGACCATGTTGTATATTATTACGAATTGTGTATTTAGTTAGATGATTTTAATAGAATTATAATTAAAATTGTTGTATTTCCCCGTGCAATGCAGAGCAAGACACATTTTGAGAGAAAGCGATGCCGGAAAAGTAAAAAATGCAGGAGCACGTACATTTAACATTGAGTAAATGGCTATCGCGGTAATTTTTATCAAGAATTGTATTGAAATTGAATAAATGTAATTGACCATTATGTCAGCTGTAACTGTAATTACATATTCTTATTGCTTTCCAGAAATCTAGAGAAGCAGAAATTACTAGAAATATCTCACGATCGGTTGAAATATATAAAAAGCCAGAGAGAGAGAGCATTCTCAGCTCAGTTGTTTAGTTAGATTGTTGAGAGTTGTAGTTCCTCGTGAACTGAGATAAATCGGAATTAGCTTTCTTGTTAGATAACGCTGTGCATTGTGTTGTATTTTAAAGTTTATGGTAGTTTGAAGTACAAATACTGATTATAGTGCGTGATATTGTGAACACTTGTAGAATATCTCTGAGAAAAATTCAAGCGTCTGATATATTTCTTTTGACAAGAATAAATTTTATTAACTTGTCGTCGGATTGTGCATTCAATCTATTATGAACTCCTACTCACGCAACAATATTAATGTTATGTTTTTGAGATAGATAATCTAACCAAGCAATTGATTTTTTACTATTTGATCTTTTAAAATAATTTCTTCATCAATAGCGGTAGTGTCTTCTTTCAAGAATTTATCTTTAAAAATACCCATACGTACACCTGGTAGTGTAATGGATATTTTCCTATATAATTTTGTTTTTTAGATGTATTAAACAGATGAGGAAAATATCCTTTAGCTAATTCATTTAAACCAAAAGATTTAGGAAAATTTCTCAAGGGTACTAGTTTAAATTGAATATAATGAATAAACCTAATATTATAATCGTCAGCTTTCATATAGATGAGTTTATTTCCTTAACAGAAAGTATACGTTTTAATTTTATTTTTAAAACAATACTTTGGTGAAAACAGGAAATCAAATCCTTTTCCATAGTAAGCTATTACTGTATTACCAGAATGGTTTTCATCATCCCGTCATTTTCGTTACATAACTTACACCTATTTTCTAGTCTTTCGTATGCATCTACTTATACACATGCCTCTTAAAGCTCTTCTTCTTTTCATATAAAATTTATTTTCTTTTTGAAATCCATTCTTCATAACTTTTACATTGAATTTCACCACATTTATGCTGTTATGGATTTCCTATCTTTCTGGAATAGTTAGTTTATATTTTGTACGTTTCCATAGGTTTTTCACAAACTTTTTTTCTCTTATGATTTTCAAAATATTCCATACCTTTAAACGATCTAAAGCAAGCATTGTAAGGTATTTCTTCTCCTTGACAATTACTATTTGTCACAAAACATCTGTTACATTTTAGAGGACATTTATGTTTATCTTTTTTATCATAACTTACTTTCCAATAATGAGAATAGTTATTTTTTCCTAAAACACCTGTAACAGAAGTAACATCAAAATAATTTCTATTTTTATAAATGTATACACATGTAGGCTTATATTCTCCATTATATATATTTTTGATTAACGTTTTCTCTACAAGATATAGTAATATGAATATCTAAAATTCTTCAAATTGTTTAACTTGCTCTAAATTGCGTATTTCTAACAGAATATTACACAATGCATGTAATTTACAGCTAATGTTTTTATAATAATCTTCTTTTTTTAATATACGTAATGTTGATTTTAGTTAATTTTTTATAATTCAGTTTTTCATATAAAATATCAGGGGGTTTGAATACTCAGAACCGTTTCAATAGATCTACCTAAACAGATATTATTGTTATTTTTTATCTGACAAAACTTCTTTTGGTGGCTATATCTTCGTCATTCTTAGAATTATTTAAATACTTACCTCCCTCAGGTAATTCGACTACTTTAATTTGAAAAAACAACTAGTTACATCCAGTTCTATATTTAATTGGGGTTTAAAACATCTAAATACGTTTCATATGCGTATTTAGTAGGCATCATAGAAGGATTAAATGGATCATTTAGTGCAGCACTATGTAAAATGATATCTACTTTGTCGTTTATTTTACAAATAGCTTTTCTAAATAAATCTCTTAAAATATTATAATATTGCTTACGTTTAAATCATTTAATGCCATTCTTCTATAATTTTGTACAGGCTTTATACTTTTTATATATTTTTTATCAAAATTTATAATATTATAATCTGGTTAAAAATGTTTTCAATATATATATATACACAGTCCAGTCACATTAATGTGACCACCACGTACTTTCCATGTCAGAGTTAAATAACCAATCACAGAAGGCAGGTGGCAGCACAGTGCAGTTGAGCGTATATAAAGGGTGTGTGAGGGCTTCGGAAAACATTTCAATCGTTGGCGTAATGCAGAAACGAAGCGATTTATCCGACTTCCAAAAGGGCATGATCATTGGCTTTCGGGCCAAGGGTGGAAGCATTTCCGAAACGGCTGAGTTTGTGAACTGTTCGCGTGCCGCCGTGGTAAAAGTGTACCGTGCATGGCAAAATGGGACTGTCCAAAATCAGCGACGTGGCAAATGTGGTGCACCACGGGCCATAGATGACAGAGGCGAACGACGGTTGCGGAGATGCGTTCGGGCAGATAGACGGGCTACCGTTGAGCAACTGACCACCAAAATGAACCAAGGGGCTACCAAAAGTGTCTCCCAAAGTACTATTCAGCGAACATTGCTGCGTCTGGGCCTCCGAAGCAGACGCCTGGTTCGTGCACCTATGCTGACTGCTGTTCATCGACGGCGAAGGCTAGAATTTGCACGCCAGTACAGCAGCTGGACGTCCACTGAGTGGCGACAGGTTGCGTTTTCGGATGAATCGCGTTTTATGCTCCATCGGACAGATGGACGTTGGCGTATAAGGCGTGAAACCTCTGAAAGGAACCACCCTGCAACCATTGCCGGAACGGTCCAAGCTGGAGGCGGGAGCATTATGGTCTGGGGAATGTTTTCCTGGCATTCTCTAGGTTCACTGATCATTGTGGAAGGCACAATGGATCAATACAAGTACGCATCTGTCCTTGCGGACCATGTTCACCCCTACATGCGCATTGTTTTTCCTCAGGATGATGGCATCTTCCAGCAGGACAATGCGAGGTGCCATACAGCTGCCAGTGTACGTGCGTGGTTCGAAGAGCACCAGGATGAGTTTACCGTCCTCCCCTGGCCAGCAAACTCACCTGACTTAAACCCAATCGAGCATCTGTGGGACCATCTCGATCGAGTTGTTCGCGCCATGGATCCTTAACCGCGTAATCTAGCGCAGCTGGCCACGGCATTAGAGTCGGCATGGCTCAACATCCCAGAGAACACCTTCAGGGACTTATGTGACTCTCTCCCTGCACGTCTCGCAGCAGTCCGCTCTGCGAAAGGTGGTTATTCTGGCTTTTGACAGATGGTCACATTAATGTGACTGGACTGTGTATATATATTTCTCTGTTTTAGGTTCAAATTCAGAGGTGCCATTATAGAATCTCAAATTATATAAATACACTGTTTTTTAATTTTACCTCTTTTTTAGGGTATTTTATAAATTATTTTTTTTTCTATTTATATATATACCATGAGGATAAAATATATCACTTATATCAGATGATTCAGGATGAAATCCTCTCAAATTAAAAGAATCGAATATCTGCTTAATTTTATCATGCTTTTTGACTTTTTAATAAATTCTTCCTTATTTTTATCTAGATAATATGTTACGTCGAAATTTAATAAATTTACTAAAACACTTATTTCATTTGAAGATTTGTAGAATCGTATTATATTCAGTAATGTGAAAAATTCAATATTTTCGGAAAATATGTTTGCTACTATGTTTGGTGTCAGACTAAATATTGAAGTAGCTAAGATAAAATCTTAAATAATGCACCTAAAAATTAGAGCTGTGGTTATATTTAATTTTTATAACAATAAAACGACACGAAATACACAACAAAGATAGTTGTCAGTGATGCATCATTGAAAAAGTAACCGTGTTTCCTATTACAAGTTCCAGCAGCTAATGTGAGCCAAAATAATGGGAAAGCTTCACAAATCATCCCTTTGCGATCGAAGAAGGCTTTAAAGAGGTACTGCGATAAGAGCAGGATAAATATAATAGAAAATCTGGAGGGTACTTATAAGAATCTATTTCAAAACAACAGAAAGATGAGATTCAGTCCAAAGGAAATGCAGTGAATTTCTCAAAAGCAAACATTTTCTTTAAAAATAATAATATTATAGCAAGTTTTATATCAGTCCTGTGAGTCTATGTCCCCAGTCATTACAATTACAATCTTTTTAATCAAAGACTTTCTCCGAGTTAAATAAGTTAATTTGAAATGATAGCCTTTAGACACCCTATTAAATAAAACTAAATGGGTGTCGATAACATTAAAGACAAGGAAGAGAAATTAAATTCTGGATGAAAGGTTTGGTTTGTTTTAATTATGGAAAAGTACGCAAGGGATATCTGGGTAAAAGGAAGTATGTCTTCGTGGAGAACGTCTAACGGAAGGCTCGTATTCACGTACATATTCCAGTAAAAAGAAGTAAGAAAATGCTATGTGTTCATCCAGTTTTGTGAGGAAATTTTGATATCAACTTGTTACATAAATATAGATTTTTTATAGTGTGTATTGTTATGTTAGACGCTGAAATTCATGTTCCAAAGGGGTCAAACGAAATTAATAAATTTTCTTTTTAATTTCAAAAGTAGGGAAATTTTTTTATTATGTTAAACTATAGTTAGTTTCTTAACTCCAAAAACTGAGATTCCGTTTCTAGTATACAGCATTTCTCTTCAATTTAGTAAAAGCAGCAGATATAAAACATGTGAATATTGAGTATGTGTAACTATCTAGCCCAGAGGTTCCAGTGGCATCGGTACTGACCCCTGGAGGTCGATGAAATTTTAAAGAAGGGTCAGTGATGATCAAGGGGCTGACTGGCTGACGATAGCAGAATATGCACTGATCTGCATAATGAAGATATCACTGATTACAAAAAATTTATTAACACTAGAATCGCGGCAGTTTCGGTATACCTAAAACCGCGGGCTGGGTCAAATTGATCCCAATTAATAAAAACCCGTGTTGTTATGCTAAAAGTAAGCTGCAATTATTTGGCAATGACGTTTATTCATTTTTAACATTAAATTGTTATAATAAATTATAAAAAGTAATAAGATATTAGAATATGTAATATTGTATACAGCTAGTAAAATAAACAGACAACTTTAATAGAAATATTTAGTTGTTTCTTAGCAACCAAGATTTCCTACACAGTTCATGCACATTTTGGGCAACATCTTTTATATATTTTGTAAACTTTCCACATATCGGTATTTTACAGTCAGAGCAAGTATCTACAGTTTTGTTTCTACACTTGAAAGCTTGTCAGTGAACCCTTTTTCGCATCTGCGCAGATTTTTCAGTAGTATCAGTTTTTGTCTGTGTATCTGACTTGTACTTTCTTTCGTGAATACACACACTACACAACTCTTCAATGAGTTGTTGAAGATATTCTCTCCTCCTAAGTTTTTCCCCAGTAACCTCTTTGCATAGAATCCATGAATGAATCTGCAAGATCAAGAACATTGTAGAATACATGAACTGGCCACCTTCTTGACTTGCCTTCACAAAATATTTCCGAGCCATTTGGTCGGCAATGTCGACACCAAATTTTGTTGCGTTATAAAATGATATTGTTACGAATTTCACATTTATTTGGCTATTTATTTAGAATTGTAATTAGATTTGCTTCATGTTTCCTTAGCAACGCAGACGATTTTTGAAGAGAAAGCTACTTCAAAAAAAAATAACAATAAAAATAAAAGAGCGCGTGCATTTAATGCTTAATAAATAAACATCTCGTAATTACTGTTGCCATCCAGAAAAATCTAGAAAAATCGTGTTTGTTCTACTGATAATTAAAATGCTTATAAAAGCCGAGGTGAAACAGCTCATCTCAGTTAGTTGTTGTTGTTGCTGTTATACTTGTAGCTGTAAAAAGCGAACTGCTGTTTGTTTACTTAATGCTGTATTGATTGTAGCGATTTCGCTGTGAGATAGAACTATTTTATCTGTTTTCAACTGAGTTTTTACTAAACGTTTGAGATATTGTGATATTGTGCGAAGATCTGTGAAGAAATATTTCAGCATTTTAATTCATTTCTTGTGGAAAGAATAAATTTTTGTTAACTTTTTAACGACTTGTGCATTCAATATATAACGAACCCGTACGGACGTAACAATTTTTGGTGTCAGAAGTGGGATTTTTGAATGCCATTAACTAGAGCAATGGAAGAACAATTAAGGCAATTCATGGCAGCCTTTGCTGCATTTAAAGAAGAAATTAAAGCTGGCCAAGATTCCGTGAAAGAGGAGATGAAAGCTGTTCAAGAATCTGTTAAAGATGAAATGAATTCTGTTCAAGAAAAGATGGAGAAATCTGTTAAAGATGAAATGAATTCTGTTAAAGATGAAATGAATTCTGTTCAAGAAAAGATGGAGAAATCTGTTAAGGAAGAAATGAATTCTGTTCAAGAAAAGATGGAGAAATCCGTTAAGGAAGAGATGAGAGCCGTTAAAGCAAGTCAAGAAGAGATGAAAAAGGAAATTACTTGCATAATAGAAAATAAATTTGAGACTATGGAAGGCAGAATAGATGCGGTTGAAAATAAAGTTTCTTCTGTCAAAGAACAAATAGAAGAGAGAGTTTCTGCCGTAGAACAACAAATCGATTACAGAGTTTCTGCTGTGAGAGAACAAATTCAAGAAAGAGTTTCTGCAGTGGAACAACAAATTGATGACAAAGTTTCCGCAGTTGCCAAAGAAGTTGATACTTTAAAGAAATTCGTAGCGACGGCTGGAAGCAGTTCGGATACTTTTAAATTCCTAGCCATGCCTGCACATCCTTCTCTGAAGCTATCGACATATGATGGGAAGACCTCCTGGCAAGTGTATAAGACACAATTTTCTATACTTGCGGAAGCAAATGGATGGGATTCCCAAGCTAAGGCCTGTCACCTTGCGGCTTCTCTGAGAGCAGACGCAGCGGACATCCTTCAAACTCTTCCCGAAAACAAAAGGCTAGATTTCGAAGCTCTGTCGGGTGCTTTAGAGCTGCGTTTTGGAGAGAAGTGTTTAAAAGATTACTGCAGGCTGTAGTTAAATTCCCGTCAACAGAAGCCTACGGAAACACTCCAGGAACTCGCCACGGATGTTGAAAGGCTGTCCCACCTCGCCTTTTCGGAGTGCCCAACAGAAACAAGAGAAATCCTGTCCCTGCAATACTTCATCGACGGCATCCGGGATCCTGAAATACAGAAAGCACTGCAAATGGCTGATGTGAAGGACTTAAAAAGTGCTCTGGTGTATGCCATGAAATTCGAGGCAGCACAGCAAGCCACTCGTAGAGACCGCCACCCAATCAGAACTGCTCACATACAAGAACCAGTGGATCCAATGATTGCTCGCCTAGACGATTTAACCAGAAAGGTGAATGCGTTGCAGCGGGATATTGGTGATAAGAAAACGACAGTAAAGTGCTGGAACTGCGGTACTTTAGGGCACATGCGAAGGAACTGCCGAATATTCAAGAGCTCGGAAACTAAGACGGATGATATAAACAGAAAATTAAATGCCATGAGATGGAAAAATAATGACAAAGAACCAAAATGCTGGAACTGCGGAGCTGGAGGCCACCTACGAAGGGACTGCAGAACACCCCAGAGCACGGAAAGTAAGATCATTTCCCAGCAACGACGCAAGAAGCAAATTAATGATCATATCGCGGAGCAGAGTTTGAGCGATAGTGAACAACCCCGTTTTAAAGCGCTCAAGATTTCTGCAGTGTGTGGCAAGAGTAATGGACTATCCATTAATGGGCATATCGACGGTGTTCTTTGCAGTATGATCATTGATACAGGAGCTAATGTTACCATCATTCGGAAGGATTTAGCTCAAAAATTTAGGGAAAAACTGATTTGGACGCCATCCTGTGCTACTCTCCAGACTGCGTCCGGCGAGAAAATTGATGTAGAAGGAAAGTTAAACGTAAACATCACATTTGGAAGTGCCACCTACCATCACACAGCATATGTGGCGGATATTACAGACCCCTGCATACTAGGATTGGACTTTTTAAGGAAATATAATTTTTCCTTAGACTTGAAAAACAACAAACTGTTTTCAGCGTTTGAGGCCATGACTATCGATCCTCAGAAAGGATTCTCACAATGAAACGCCGACGTGTCGTCTGAAATACCCTGCTCAGAAAGGTGCCGAAATCACACTGAGATCGAAGAGAAACCTGAGACTACCAGCAATTCTCCAGCCCAGATGCTCATCGGTGATGATCTTCGTCTGCCATGTGATTTTTTGTTTGGTCGCCCTCCGGATGCGCCTTCATCGCCTGAGGAATACATTCAAGACCTCCAGGCCCGGTTTGAAGTGATGCATAACTTTGCACGAGAGCGAGTCAACTTGGCGACGGAGAAGATGAAGACCCGCTACGACATGAGAGCTACTGGACATTGTTTCAACGAAGGAGACAAGGTGTGGTTATGGAATCCGACTCGTCGAAAAGGACTTTCTCCGAAACTACAATCACCTTGGGATGGTCCTTACACAGTCCTAAACAGGCTAAACGACGTCGTGGTTCGGATACGTAAGTCATCGAACTCTAAACCTAAAGTCGTTCATTACGACAGGTTAGTTCATTACTATGGCCATAGTAAGTAGTGAATATATTTGTAAATAATAATGTAAATAGTATAAGACCATGGTCCTATTTGTATTTAGTATTTGATTTGTATTTGTTTAGTATTTGATAAGTATTTGTATTTGATAGCATTTGTATTTGATAAGTATTTGTATTTGATAGCATTTGTATTTGATAAGTACTTGTATTTGATAGTATTTTTATTTGATAGTATTGTACTTAGTATTCTTAAGTCACTTATTGCAATTATTGTTTATTTTGTTATTATAAAGTAATGTTTATTATAACACTGAGGCCTTAGTTGTAAGTTTGGCTTCCTGTCCAAAGATTGTACTGCCCGGGACGTGCAGTCCTTGGGAAGAGGGCAATGTTACGAATTTCACATTTATTTGGCTATTTATTTAGAATTGTAATTAGATTTGCTTCATGTTGCCTTAGCAACGCAGACGATTTTTGAAGAGAAAGCTACGTCAAAAAAAAATAAATAAATAACAATAAAAATAAAAGAGCGCGTGCATTTAATGCTTAATAAATAAATATCTCGTAATTACTGTTGCCATCCAGAAAAATCTAGAAAAATCGTGTTTGTTCTACTGATAATTAAAAAGCTTATAAAAGCCGAGGTGAAACAGCTCATCTCAGTTAGTTGTTGTTGTTGCTGTTATACTTGTAGCTGTAAAAAGCGAACTGCTGTTTGTTTACTTAATGCTGTATTGATTGTAGCGATTTCGCTGTGAGATAGAACTATTTTATCTGTTTTCAACTGAGTTTTTACTAAACGTTTGAGATATTGTGATATTGTGCGAAGATCTGTGAAGAAATATTTCAGCATTTTAATTCATTTCATGTGGAAAGAATAAATTTTTGTTAACTTTTTAACGACTTGTGCATTCCATATATATAACGAACCCGTACGCACGTAACAATATTATTTCTGGAAGCATTTTTGGGTGATATTATTGTCGATATCAACTGTGGGGTGAAGGGAGCTCAAAATAAGACATTTTTGCTGGTTTTTCTCTGATAAACTGTCAAAGTTATATCATCATGCTCCAATAACAATGTATCGTATAATGGCATCTTTACTTTTTTCACAAATTCAGGTACTTCTTTCCGATTTTGTTTCACCATTCCAGTTAAACTAGTGTTCTTCGTTTTTAACATTTGGGACAGATTTAGTGTAGTGAAAAAATTATCTGTAGTGATATTTCTTTCTTTATTTTCGAAAGGTTCTATCAAACTCAAAACGACGAATTCGGAGAGAGACATGTTTTCAGGGCGTTCCTCATCTTTACCCAATTATGGAAAACCATTGAGCACGTGTTTACTATCAACATCAACGGCAAGCCAGAGCTTGATACCAAATTTACCTGGTTTCCTTGGCATATATTACGTGAAATGACATCTGGCTTTAGACGGAAACAGCTGTTCATCAATAGTTATATATGGTCCTGATTTATAGCAAGTTATGGAATTTTCAATAAATTTCTTCCAAACTTCAAAAATGAAAGAGAATTTATCTGTTTGAAGGCGTTCAGATAGTGTATTTTTTTTTTTGTCGAATCACAGAAATTTCATAAGTTCTCTAAATCTATCTCTCACCATAGTATCGTTGAAAAAAGGTCGACCCCAAACAACAGACCACAGACTATTAAGTTCTAGATTATTTGCACAGTATATACTTTCGAGCATACAAAATTGATATAAAAGCATCTAGTTCGTCTAAAGTTGTTGACCATTCATTTTTTTACCAGTTACCGGTGAGCTTCTTCCTCTGTACAATTTTTGATATGACGAAGCATAGACTCATCTATAAGTAGCCTCCATGAACTAATTGCATAGCCATTTTCAAATTTGTTTTCATCATTTAAAACACTGGCTACTACTACTTCGCTTTGTATAACTGGTTAGGCCACTCTTTTCTTTGAAAACATTAAGTTCAGCAATTCTCCCACTCATACAACTTCCAGAGGTGATGATTTCCCAACACGTTCCATCATTTGCAACAAACGTTCCAGAGTTCATTTCATCTGGATTTAAATCTGATTTTAAGTTTATTTACACATTGTTCTTTCTTCCCAGAAGTGGTTTTCCTGCTTACATTATACAGGAAAATTAGATACGGTATCTTCATTCGAGGAAATATTTTCTTCATCTATAGACACATATTCATAATCGCTGAAAACAATTTCTTCATCATTATCGTTTTCGGTTTCATTTTCCGATAATTGTCGTATATATTCGAGGGCCTCACCAACTGTTAATTTACACATATTTCTTCCAGCCATTTTCGCCTAAGATCAATTTTATCTCCGCGTGTAAACAATGTGGCAAAATCGAACAGACTGGTACACTCAAACTATCTCCAAGGCAATGCGAACAACCAGTTGTGGAGTCATAAAGAACCAGATGTGCGCCCGTTAGACTGCCGCATTGACTATGGTAGCATTGCACCACATACCATTCAATAGGCCCAAACAAAAAACATCGGAGAGAAAACATTCCTTGAATACGCTAACCAGAAGCATTTTCCCCATACGGAATGATAACGGGAGAGGAGGGGATCTGCAACACTGGCTACTACTACAACAAAATTCTCAGCTGCTCTTCTGTTATCAGTAACAATCTACTGATCTTGAAGTATTGTTCTGCTTACATCTGGGAAATGGAAAAAGGACTGAAAAAGCTTTTCCCATTCTAGGAAACGTTGAATTGCAAATTTAGTACTTGTGATTATAATGGGGTCAAAACGACCTATTCTGCAGTTTTAGGTATAAGTATTAAAAAATGATAAATATTTATATTTAAGGTATTATATTTTCACAGATTATTATTGTATAAAAATAGGAAAAGTCAAGAAATTTTTTTTCAATCCCGATAGCAACTTTTTAAGAATATCGGAAACAAAATTACTTTTGGGTCAAAATGACCCCATCCGCGGTTCTAGTGTTAATAAAATTGATTATTAATTCTTTATTGACGTAAAACTATATTATGTAGTACGGAGGAAATAAAATAAAAAGGAAAGTACACATAAATTAATCAACATATTATTAAAATCAGTAAACCATTTCTAATGTTTCCTTTTTATGAAGTAAGTACAATACATAAAAAAAAAATCTGATGTGGACCCACATTACTTCCTTTTAATACCCTTTTTTAAATCATACATATTTTTGCTGCACTTCATTCAAACTTATTTCCTTGAATTATTCTAAATTAATTAACCGATCTGTCAAGGCAAGTTGAAAAATGATATCAAACATTACAAATGTTGAAATTAAATACCCCGATTAATTTTTGTCAAAGTTCTTTTTTTTTTATTTTTTTCTTAGCGAATATAAAACTTTCACAAATATATAGGAACTGGGAGACCACATTAAAGGTTAGATATCTCTGTTTGTCGAAAATTAATTATTTTTTTAATTTTAGATTGCCAAAATACGAATGTTTTCATCATTTAAAACATTTCTGTAATTGGAAGTATGTAACTACGAGCAACAGTTGCGAAAATAAAGGATGGATACGGATTTTAAGCAGGGTAAGTATAGATGTATATGTATGTATATATGTAATTCAAATTTATTCCAATAATTTCTTGCATTAATTAAATTTATGTTCCTTGGAGATAATATATATGAAAACTTTTCTAATAATAAAATATTTACATATATAAACGTTTGATTCTGTGAACTACAATAAAAAAGGGAGGTTGACAATTAAATGTTATAGCAATCCCATATACAAAATTTCAACGTACTACAGCTAATGGTTCTTGAGTTATGCCAGATATATACATACATACGTACAGAAGTGACCAAAAAACTCCCTTTTGAATCCACTTTAAATCCATTTTACAATCCGTTTTGGAAAAATGAGTTCTTTGTTCTCTCCGTATGTCCAGACGTCAAGCAAAAGAATCTTCCAAATGGATTCGGGAACAGTCAAAATGGCTATTTCTGTTGAAAACTTATTCTTACAAATTTTTTGCGAATGCAGTACTTGCTTTACTTCGTACAAGGAAGTAAAACATAAAGCGCAGGATCGCAAGAAAACACAACCAAAAGAAAAATACGAAGAAGCAAAACTTTCTCAGAAAATATGTTTCTGCATATAATCCACGTAGGAAATTTAACAAAAAATTTCGATGCTTGCTTCTAAGACACCGAAAATTCGAATGTGGCAGCACGGCTCATAGAACCTCTAAATCACGATATATCTCGTCTCGATAATCTTATGCATGAAGAGTGCATTACATTACGGAGGATGTTCAAGCACAAGTCTTATTCAAAACACAAGAATACGCTAAGTTTTGGAGTTTAGAAATCATCTGAAAGGAATATGCTAAAGTAAAAATACTTACTGAACCGACATTATCGACTTTTCCCACCTAGTGGAAGTAGGTTTTAGTCAAGTCAATAATTTAGCACGTAAAACAAGAAACAAATGCAGGTAGAAGTTAGGTCAGTACTTCTGTAGTAATATATGCGAATGAAGTATTGATGTACTCAGTTAATTGTTTAAGCCTCAATTTTGAGGGAGAATACCCCAAAGGGCGGTCCGATGGTTTCCCATCTTTTCCTATAACTAGCCTGTCGAGAGGACTTTCTGCTCACCGTGTATGTGAGCGTTCCCTTGCCACACAAACACTATAAGCTGACAAACTTCCATATCTTCTCCGGAATTCGAACTCGAGCTCTTCAGTCGGAAGTCCTCGTTACTAACCACTATACCGGTTCCCTGGCGAAAAGAAGAAACAGGTTGAATGTTTTTAAATAACGTGATTTAAGAATTCATTTAAGCAGTTTTATGTCAAGTATTTAAAAACTGCATCAATACATTAAAGACAGCTATCGCAATTTAAGATCTCGCTGCCCCAACTTGTCAGAAACTGATGTAGTGACTGCTACTATGTGTGAATTTACACAGAAACGTAAGAAGGGCTTAAAACCCTTTTTATTTTATCTTTAAAATGACAAATGCGTCTACTTGACGCTCACAAACTGCGCCAACCCGGCGGTTAATTGAACAAAACGTAAAACTGAAAGTAATGACTAGATGAACAAATATCAAAACACTGCTGACGAGGCTCTGAGATCCTAAACTAACCGCGTTTTTAATTACTCCTGAGATTCAGCAAGGTTACTGATTAAACAGTTGAAAGCTAGCACTTCTGCAAAACTAGGCACACAGGCCGACACGCACTGATCTAAATTCTACCGAGGAACTTCACTAGCGTAACTTCAAAGCAAGACTCTCACACTCTGGTTTCGTCTACTATTTAATTCAACTAGCTTCCGCTAAATTTGAATAAACTGCGCGTGCTACTACAATTTACATACTCTGTCACGGGCATTTCTAGGGGAAAATGAAGGCTAAACAAGAAAGATAACTTAAAATAAATGTTAGTTAAAATAAATATAAACCCTACACAAAAATTAAAATATAACTTTTATGCTGTTAGGTTCTAATTTTGATTTCACAAATTTGTTTATATTTGTAAAATTAAAAGTAATAATAACACAAAATATAACAAAACGTAAGTCGAATAAACCATTTTTTTCTCAAAAATTTTGTGCACATCGAATCACACAGAAATCGAATCATCTGTTCTAAATCACAAAAACCTGATTTTAACAGTTGGTTGGAAATGACTATTTCCTTTGAGAGCTGCATTTTGTTAGGAAAATTTGGGTTATCTTCGTTTTGGGTGGTTGCATATATGTTCTTTTATAATCCTGTCATTCAAAACATAGGAAACATAATCTATTGGAATCTTAATTCATACAGGCACTGAAATTTTATTCAATCCAAATCTGCACTGGATGTTTTAAAAAATTTTGACAAAATCATACGTAATCGGAGAGGATTTCTGAGATTTATTCGCCTTTGTTGAAATCCGTTAAAAGTATTTTTATAATTTACAATGCAAATTAAAGGCTTCATTCATTAATATATTGCTAGGGCTCGCCTTTAATCATATGATTTCTCTAGACTTGGCTACTTAACTCGAGGGAGAATTGCTAATCCTCAGAATATTAGACATATTTAATCCTGATTATGTGCATGGTGCACCTGAGAGTATATAATCCTGCTTAATTAAGCTTCTGCCATTCAGCGAGTCTTAAATTCCTGAACGGAAATATCATCAGTACCCTTGTTTATATTTTATATTTACAATGATCTAGATAATCTGTTTCTTGTTCAGACTCAAAAACGTATACTTATTGTATTGCTCATATGGCAAATAAGATAGGCCCAAAGAAACATGATGGCTAATCCGCAACCTTTTAGGCAGAATATTTAAAACTTAACTTAATATTTTCATATTTCTTCATAATTGATAAGCCAGATTAGTTTTATCATATATTTAAAATATATAATAAATTTATACCTTATAAGCTAAATAAAGTTTTAAAAAAATACGTATTCGCTCCTTATTTTTATTAAAGCATACCATTAATTTTACTGAATATATATTTAGGTAGCGCTTCAGCTTTCTTATTGTTGATCAAAAAATTAAAAATGAAATTAATGACAAAAATTCCGATTTTTTACGTTAATTTTACTTAATTTTTATGTTACGTTTAGTGGATGATTATCTGTTATTTGGGAAGAAGCACGCCCAATTTGGTAGTTCATTTTCATCATTAGAGTTCATTTTCATCATCAGTTTCATCATTATTTTTGGAAGATGAATTTCTTAGCTCATATCTTTTTAATAAGTAGAACACTAGAGGTGCTAAATGTGCCCCACAATTTTAGATACGTAATTGCATTTCATATAACGTAGAATGGTATGAAAAACGAAGGCGAAGTGACGAAAGAGTGATCCGTAGTAACTACAATAATACTTATAAGCATGTAGTCTTCGTTTTTAGTCCTGAGCAGCTATTGGAAAAAAGATGTCGTATTGTGATTACTGCAGGGAAAGCATCATGTAACAGGGTGCAATATGGAGCCTTGAATTAAATTTATTTTCAAATTAAATTAAATTTAATTTGAAAACCATTCTACGTTCTCAAAATTAAATTAAATTTAATTTGATAATAAATTTTGTTCATATTATGTTATCTTATATATCCACCCATCAAAGAGAAAAAGGTTTGGTGAGAGAAAAGTATTTTGAGAAGAAAACGTTAGTGTGCTAGCAAAAGAAGAGAAACTTTGAAGAATATTGATAATATTTATAGTTGCAATGAGAAACCAATCAAGTGCTTCAGAGAGTAAGCATTTACGTTTCGCTATGTCCCATCATTTGTTTCATGAACTTTCACATAACTGAAGACAGAAAAACATATAGAAATATAATAACAAAATATTTTATGATTTGCAAATGGAATTAAAGTTCAAATTGAAAGTCTGTAAGAGATAAATTTCTTGAAATATTGCTGACAAATTTTCTCCAGATGTCCTGAGCTTGAGTATCAACCATTGAGAAAGTTCAGAATTCTTGAAAGGAATCTTAAGAGCATATCATGAATTTTACAGTCAGTTGAAAGCCTCTTATAACCGTGCATTGTAATCAATATGAAATCAAAATGTATCTAGTACTTAGTTATGAAATTCTATTAAAAGTAGTACCTATATATGTATTTTAAAATAAAATCAGATTTTCTTATTGTAGAGCAATGTAATTATTAATATACAAGAACTAACAAACTACAATATAATATATTAATAAACTCTGATTAAAAAGGACAGGTCCTCCCCAAGCGAATCAGCGTATACTTGCATAATAGTACTTGCTTATGGCTGTGGAATGCTTAAATGTAATTGCAGATAAAAACCTCCGTTCCTTAAAAAAAGTAATTGGTTTTTAATATTGCATGAAAAAAAATCAAAATTTCAATTTACTTTTATGGCCATAAAAATTCCTTTACATTACGTACTTGTAAAACAAATAAACATATAAACATTAAACTTCCCATTAAGACGAATAACTTCAAGTTACCCTCAAGTTATTTCGCAGAAATTTAGTAAACAGAATCTAACATTACCCTACACTAATAATAAAACTAATATCAATGATAAAAAAATAAATGTGTGTATAGAAGCACTTTGTGCTGAAACTATAGCCAGAGGACTGCTACTGTCAGTTTGGGACATAACTAACTCTCCTAATTAAAAACAAACTTAAATTTTGGGATTAGAATTCCAGAGGGGCAGCGGACGTTTCTATCAAAGCTTGCATCCTCTCTAAAAAGGATACAAAGGGATGCATAGTGTGAGAACACGAGCCAGTTTATCGCAGATAAAATAGTCATTTAGAATCCGATATAATATACAAATTTTAAAATGTTGAAGGTTAGAGGTGTTTCTCTCCTATTTTCGGGCTTAGAAAGACATATACAACAAATTTTGAACTAAAAAAACTCTGGGAAAAACGAAAGAGTAACGTAGGAAAGGAACCAGGCTGAGAAAAGATCAAATTCAGGAATAAATTATCATAATTAGGGTTTGAATTTTTTATCAGATTTGTGATAATTAGGCTTTAAATTCTTTATCAGATTAAAAAACTGCAATCAGATTAAAAAAAATTAAGAAATTTTAATGCATAGTTTGAAAAAGAAAATTTACTTAAGTTTAACAACAGGTTTTCTAAGTAAACTTACGTTACACATTAATGCTTCTAGAAATCTCTGTTATCATTTAATAATTTAAGAGATTATAGTAATTTTTTAATAACTTCAATATTTTTACCACTGGGTGGCTATTTTCCTGCTTGTATTTCACATTTCAGAAAATTTATTTTTTCTTCAGCAAAACGATCCTTTGGCTGTTTTAATACAGTATTTTCATTTGAACATATTTCAAATAATATTTTAAGACTGTAGGGTTTCCCTTAGTTCAGTTAACCTATTATTCAAATTTTTGCTATCTTTCCTGAAGTCTTCAAATTCCCCTCGCATTTCCTCGTCAGGATGTAAAGTTAGGTGAAGTGAGTATTTAAACGGGTGTATCTAGGAGTTTATTCAGAGCGTATTTTTACTAGCCAGCGTACGTTTCATTTCTGACCTTGCTGTTACTCTGATACGACTTTTGGCCATTTGAATAATTATCACGCCTGCTAGGCTGTCGAGTCAACCTAGATTAGCCGTAACTTAAACTGCTAATCCACCACTATTCTTTTTAGACTTGAATTGATTTGTGTAACAACTCTTAAGTTCTTAAGTATTGTAAACTCTTAACAATACTTAAACTCTTAAGTATTGTAAAGCACGAAGTACGTGCCTTTCTGTTCATGGTTAAAATTAATAAAGGTATATTTTTCACCCTTCTTCTGCGCTGGTATTATTTCAAGCCTGTGCGAGAAGTCTCCAGGTTCATTAGTAGGATCTAGATTAGTTTATGTGGCCAAGTCAGAATCAGGTCCTATAAGATGTTCTTCAGAATTTTGAGAAAATACCATTATATCATCCGAATAATTTAAGGATTTGAATTTGACAATCATTTAAAATTTGTCTAAAGGCGCTTTGAAAGTAGCTGGGGAATTTTTCCATCCAAAATGTAATTTATTAAATTCATAAAGAGCAAAATAGTATCTTTTTCATTTAACTGACAATAACCAGATGCTAGGTCTAACGCAGAAAACACTTTTGCATTCGGTAATTGGTCTAGTAGTGCAATTGTTCTAGTTATGGAATTTGAATTTCTTTAGGTTCAAATTCGTTTTAGTTATATGTTTAAGATGTCTATAATCAATACATAATCTAGTTTCGACATTTTCAGCTCTTGTTTCAGCTTTCTTTCGGCATCTTAATCTCTTTCAGCGCGGGTGCAATATGCAGACTTGAAGAGGGGATGTATGCAATTAAAATTAAGAATTTAAAGCAACATTCCCATTAATTTGGTAATAAATTTTCCTTCATATTTTGACGTCTTACATATGTATATGCACCTTGTCTACAAATGCTATTACCCGGCCTTTAGTTTCGTAACCATTAATCGTAGACATAAATTCCAGTTACAAAAAGTTTTAAATGAAGCAAAGATTCATATTTTGGCATTTATAAAATAAAAAAATTAACTTTATATAAAATACGAAATCTACATTTTTACACATTCTTTCAATCTCCATCCTAATGTTTAGGAAAATTTTGTATAAGTTACAAAAAGAAATAATAATAAAACACAAAAGGTCTGTGAATTTCAAAATTTGCGATATTTGATGTCAATTTGAGTTTGCATTAAAGGGCTTTTAAGGTTGACTTTCTCCTTTAAGTGCTATGCTTAAGTGTATACATATTTTTTAAATGAAAATTTATGATACTCTCTCTCTCTCTCTGTCTCTCTCTATATATACATATATATGTGTGTGTTTGTTAAAAATTAGTGTTTGCCGCCAAAAAGTCGCCTAATTTTCACAATCAAAAAATGGCAGTTTTTCGAAATACATAAACTTAAAAAATTCCAAAAACGTACCCTGCTAGCAAATCATTTTAAGGAACAATCAATTTTAAGTTTTGTTGAATCACACAAATGTAACTGGGAATTAAAAATTTCATCAAAAGTGTATTAGGTTAACAAATCGAAATAAACACTAAAAATGCAAAATCTATTCTGTAAAGTCACAAATATTAACACAAATAGAAAAGTAAAGCTTTAATATAAAATGCTTCAAAGAACTGGGCACCTACTACATGGCGCAAAATTGCGAATTAAATGTTTTGGGAAACTTCGCGGTTTTTGAGCCAAGAAGGCAAGGAAAGAAGGAAACTTAGGAAGAAAGGAAACTTCCTTTCGTATTTATACTTTAATGCTGCTTATCTGAAAATAATACTGACGATCGACTAAATAATATATTCTATAATCTTGAAATAATTCGAAGTTTCGAATTTTGGGAATTATTTTATAATCTGTAAGTATTTGCTAAACGTATTACAAGTGTATTTTTGGAAGTTGATAGACATACAATCGAGGAAAAATTTGAACAATTTTTGAAATATCACCCCAAATCGATAATTTACATTTGAGATTCCGAACAAGTGCCAATAATTCCTCTCAATTGATCTCCAAGCAGCTGAATAAGCTAACGCTTTCAGTTTCCTCTGTGTATTAAGTTAAATACTAACCAATTTCCCCTAGCAGGTTTCAATATTTACGTAGATATGAGTTGCACGTATAAAGTAAATACGAGCGAAAAGTTACTGCATTGGGAGATCATCCTCCGGTGGAATCTCTTAAGCAGCTAGTTCTCAAGTGCACCTTCAGATCCTTAGAAGAGCCTAAATTTGCACTCGAAAACCATTTATTGAAGAGGACCTTCCTCCTGGTTTGTTAACCCAGGAGGGCTTTACTATAGCAACCAACAGCTAACTAATACCCCTCAGCTTAAGTTTTCTTCTCTTAGGCCTTCGAAAGTTTGTCCTTCTAGAGAAGAAAGGTTATTAAATACACTTTCAACAGAATTTATTTCTGTTTTATCAAGAAATAATGGTAGTGACGTTGGCTTGTGAATGAATCATCGTCATTGTTTAGTAGATTGTGCATTTTCTTTAAAGGTTTTGGAAAAAAAGTATGCCCGAAAATATCATTTTATAATACCCTCTTTCATCGCCGATTATTTTCGCACTTAGAAACAGATGATATGGAAGTAAATTATTGAATCCTTAATTTACTAATCTTTTCATCGATTTTTCATAATATTATACCGTAATTTACGATCACTAAAGGTAGTTAGTTTACTAAAAGTACTATTTGCATAAAATGATATCGTATTTTATATTATTTTTTTATATTATATTTAAAGTGGGTTTGTTTAGTTTGGTTGGTTTATTTGATTAAGGCAAAGCACTCAAAGGCTAGCTCCTTAAGGAGAGGAATGCCTTCGTGGAGGACCTTCTAGGAGAAACTCGCTCATATACACAAAAATAGCATAAAGAACTTTAAATTTATACTTTTTATTTCAAAATAAAACTTCAAACAAATTACAGAAAAACAAATTTCAAAATAAATTTAAAGGCCTTGGCTTTATTCGTTCATAGTAAAAAACAATAACTTAGGAAACCAATCAAGTAAGATAACACAGAAAAAGGTAACAAATCAGTTCGCATAATACCTTTCCATTATCATGGCATGAGCATAAAGGCTGGCAAAGGGCAAAGTCGGGTAAAGTATATACACGACTAATTTGACTATTGAAGTGTAAACAGTTATTTTCGGTCTTCCTCTACGTTTTAATTTAAAAGCTTTTCTGCTTATTGAAAAGAAAAATAAGGTAAGATAAGTAATTGCTTTATTTCAATAACGGGTATTTTTTTGGTCTCTTAGTGATAATGCAATTTTTTTTCATTTCCTCGAGACAGAAGAAGTCTGAAACAAAAGTAATTCATTTCTCAATATAAATTCTCTTTACCTTTTGCCAGCTGATAGCTGCATTATATCCGAGTTTCTTCTGGTTTGGGGAAATAATTTCTTTCGTTTGAATCGTAATCATTGAATTAGTAACCATATCCGTGATCCATGATATCCTGATTTTACCTTTATTTATTTTATTACTTTTTGAGCCAGTATTCTTGATCACTGGTTCATTAAACATAAGCGTTATCCTCTTATGCTTCAAAGGGAATCGGAGCTTTTTCATATTTGACAAGTGGGATCTACGAGAGGCACATTTTTTAAAAATTAATGCATTGTCTTTATTCAGACTGTTAAAGGTTATAAAAAGTTGCATCATTCATTCAAATAGTAGAGCTTCTGAAGACTTAATATGGTAGCATATTTTGTGTTCTACAAATGAGTCTTTTCTATTTTTCCCAATTAAAATCTATTCTCTTTAATATGACAAAGCCCAACGATTTAAAGAGTTGAATAATGGTACTTTGTCCTCTGTTCCGTTTTCTGCAAATGGACTAACTGGAAGAGATTTTTTTGAATTCCCCACATTTTTAATATGAATACAGATCATTCCCTTTAAATCGCACTCCAAGTATCTCTTAAGTTAAATAAGTGTTGTGATCTTCTCCATAATTAATTAACCAATCAGCATGAAACAGAATAATTCCTAGATTATTTTAGGAAGTTTAAAGTGTTTCTTAATGAAGTGTTTTTAGCGTTTATTTAAGATAAAAAAGGCTTAGAGAATTTTTGGGACTAACTTGTGGCCGTATGGTTGAACTGCAACACATTAGTAATTGAGCCCGACTCTGATTGCAAAAGCTGAATGATCTGCCTGTATGAAGTTTTCATGATTTTCCGCCTGCATGATTAAAATAACGGCCAATTTCTCTTTCAAATTCCTCTGAAAAGTACACATAGAAAGTTACTTCTAGTATGATTTGTGTGATTAATGATAAAAATTCCAAAATTAACAAAAAATAAAATTTTCAGGTGCCATTACCATCAATAATCTTTGCACGGGTCATTCAGATCTCAAGTCTGATGATTACCACTTGCGTTCCCTAGGAACCACGTAATACGAATTTCCAAAGGCGAGCACAGCACTTATACGAAAGAGACTAGTTTATATCGGTGGTTATTTGATTTTGATTTGGTACACAAAAACTGATGACTACATTTCGTTTATATTTTAATAAAAACACCAACAAGATATATCACAGTAATACAGCGTCATCGCAACGGCGAACCAACAGTTACATAATATAAATACCGAGAATATTTTCATTCGGGGCAAAAGCGCCCTCTACTATGAAAAGTTGCAACAGTGCTAATCGTTAAGACACGTGCAAAATAAAGAACAATATAAATATCGGTAAATTAAATACTTTATACAACATAATCAAAATTTCTGCGCCCGTACGTAAAGGGCTTGAATTATTTCCTACAAAATGCATATTGAAATCGCATAAAATCATCAGGCGAATATTTTAAACATTATACCTAAAACATATTTTACTATTAAATTCATTAAAAAATACATACATATACCCACATAGCTGTATGTAACGCAAACTTCTTATACTTCTACGTTAAAAACAATAACTTTTATTCACAGATTATACCGCTGAGCAGTTTTTATTTGATATTTCTCCGTGAAAATCAATGTGCGGACAATTTAGGTGAGCGTATGTCGTTCTTATAATATAAACGCGACTTTAATTGCTTGTATGAATTACTATGCCAAAACAAAACTACAAGGTACGCATTTTACCTCCGTTAATTTCAGTCTGCGTGAGAGATTAAAGGCCCTTTTTAAAGTGTTTCATCCTTTTATGTTTATTTATTTACTATTTATTTATGTATTTATTAAATGAATACTTTTTTGAAAACGCAGGCGGTTTAAAAGTAATATAAGCTTTCCACTTCCTGTTTCATGCCCCGCAAAAATATCTTTAAAATTCATAAAGGGAAACGATCCGAAATGTCTTACTGAAGCTGTCATTCTGTGAAGTACATTCAGTTCTGTACACACGCTCTTGAACTTTTCTGTGTTTATCAGACACTATGCAACTCACTGCAGTCTAAGTAAGTACTATATTATACATCGTATTTTATATCCTAAAACTATGCAGGGTTCCCATAAATGTCATTACTCGACCTTGATTTTTGCAAACATTGTTCGAAAATACATACGGAGACACTTAGAAATGAAAAAGGTTTCAAATAATGCAAACATTCGTGTTTTGACATTTTAAAAAAATTGAAATATCAATTTGATAAAAGTTACGAAACCTAACTTTTTATGCAGTCTTCCGTTACTTTCATTTATGCTAGAAACTTTTCTGCCCATTCTAGGAAAAGACAAAGACTTCTCCAATAAACTTGATCTCTCGGAACCGATTGGGCAGCTTTTTTACTGAATATACATCATTACAGGAGTGTGTGTGTATGCGTGAAAGTCAATATAAATCATTACATTTTGTATGTGTGAAAGCGAGAATAAAACTATTCTACAGATCTGATTGTATGGTAAAATACTCTTTCATAAAATTTATCCATTCCATTCATTTTTCTCTGATACCCGAAATCGATAGAAATTTGGTTTATTTGATTACAGCAATGAACTCGAGGGCTATTCGGGGAGGACGTTCTAAGGTAAATTGGCTCGTATATATGTTATACATGGAGAAAGCTACGAAGGCGCTTATGCAGACAGCCGGTTTGCCGGGATTCGAGCCTTGGACCGAACTACCAGGGTTTAGCTACTTTAGCGCTTGGCTGCTGTCGGCCCGTATAGAAGTCTAATTCTTTATAGTAGTGTTAAGTTAATTGTCTTAGTTAGGGTATTATTTACTTCTAAAAACGCTGGCTTGTATTTAATGTATATCGTGAAGTTAATTTTACGTATGAAGTATAAATAAAATTATTAAACTTTACTTTTTATCTGCTTCCACATTAATTAATATATGTGTGTGTGTGTGTGTGTGTGTTCAAATTTTCAAGTCTAAGTTATGACTTAAAACTTGCATTATTACTTTTATCACATTTACTAACGAGTTAATGCTATTTACCGTTATAAGCAGTTGGAAACATAACAGCATCACATAATAACTATGAAATGACTCGCAATATTAGAAGTAGTACTCATACCTAAGGAACTACCATTATTGAATAATTTGAAAGCTACTACGTGGTCACATAATAGCTTCATACTGAACCGAGAAATTTATGCGCAGTTGTGATTAAAGTTTAATCTACATTTAGCAATTAAAGCGTAAAATAGCCATGGGTGCCGTTAATGTGCTCGTTGCACAATCCAGTCTGGTCTCTGAGAAGCTAAGTCAACACTGCTGCATGTACAAGTAGCCAGTAACAACCAACATAAATATGTCTCGTCTCCCGTAAATAGCTCACTCATTATATTAGGATCATTTTTGAGAATTTATTGTCGAGGCACATAGTGCTTTGTGTGTATTTGAAAGCATCAAGTATGGGTAAGCGTTAAGTATTTAAGTATTTAAATTCCTATTAATTTAATTTGTAGGGTCATTAAGTGTTTAATGGAACAAGATACATGAAAAAGAACAAAATTAGGAATATGGAAGTTGTTTGCACTTTATACTACTCATACTCTGAAAGAAACTATAATAAAAATAGTTCAAGACATTTGATTTTGTCAAAACACGAAACATAAAAAATCCACAATGACCTCACCGGGACTTGAGCTCTGAACCACACGATTACTAGCCGAAAGTGCTTCAAGTTATACCACGAAGACATGCGGTAAAGAAGGGAAAAATTACTTACATTTTCCCTCACTGAAGGGGCGAAAGAGAAGGGGACACAGTCCTGAAATCCAGGTGAAGACCATCTATCGTCCGCTACAGTTTAGTTCGGACTGCACTTGTAGAAGCCACAAAATGTTTTTAAGCTTAGAAAGCATAAGAAATCAGAAAAAGATGGCCTCGCTGGGATCCGAATTCCGGACATCTCGATTTCTAGACAGATGTGCTTCTAATTACACCAATAAGGAACGCGATAAAAGGTGGAAAATTCTTTAAAAACTTCTGAAAATATTTGAAAAAAATATAGTGTTATCAAAATCAATCACGTTTGTACAACTTTCTGATGCAGCCTTTGCCTGTATATTAACAGGAAAATTTAAACAATGCAAACTCTGTATAAAGGGTGTTTTACGAGTAGACGCGTCAAATGAAACAATCAAGCGGCCGAGAGGTAAAAGGCGATGAACACTAGTAGTTCGGTCCGGGGTTCGAGTCCCTGCAAACGGACTGGATGCATCGGCGTTTTCGTGGTTTCCCCATGTGTAACATGAATAAGATCCAGTTTCCCTTAAACAGACTACACGTGGCATCCCTCCCTTACAGTGTAGTGCCTATCGGTGGATCACGTAATAAATAAAAATGTAGAATGAAATAATTGATAAATTTTTTTTTTTTTTTTTTTTGCTTTTTGTTTTGTTCCAATGGCGGGCCCTAAGCCTACTTCGGCTTGGCCATTACTAAGGCCAGAAGTGGTGGTCACAAGTGGTGGCCAGAAGTGGATTCACCTAATAGGTGGGCCACCTTTGCCTGCTATGAAGGGACGGACAGCTACAGCCATGCCTTCTCCGAGATTCGAACCCAGGCCCTCTGGTATCGCACCCGGCTCCCCTAGCCACTATACCGTCTGGGCGGTTCAAATCTTATTATAAAACGTATGGAAATTGAAGTAAATACAAATTAGATGCAGTTATTTTAATGATGTAAAAAGATTTTGAAAGTATGTAAGCTAAATTACCGTAATGAAGTCACAAAGTGCTTACCTCTTACGTAGACGACGTTTCCTTGAATTCTCCTGTTGATAAGCAGCCCCGTTTCATGCTATAGGCGTAACCTTTGAAATTGAAGCTGTTCTGAACATAAAAGTTAACTATTTGCATATAAAATGTTCAACTAAATTAGTAAAGTGTTTTCCTTCTTCTTACCACGTGCCTTCGTAATGTAACTGAAAGCCTGTAAGGGTCCGAAGTTCGAATCCCGGCGGGATCTTGCTGATTTCTTCTGTTTTCTGGGTTCGAAATAAAGGGAATCTGATTAATCTTATGGCCTAAGTAACGCACGAATGAAAATATGATGGACGATAATTCGTCAGCACAAGGATTTGGTATTTAGGTCCCCTCCTCTCCAGCACCTTTTGAGTCGGGGAGAACGTAAGGTACTTTCTCCCTCCTTACCTCGTGTCTTCGGAGTTTAATTGGAAGCACATCCCTCTGGCAACCGGGAGTCCGGATTTTGAATCCCGGAGAAGGCACTGCGGAGACCTGCAGTTTTCTGGCTTCGAAATAAAAAAAAATTATGACTATAAAATGTTGTATGTTTCATAAGTAAATAAAGCTAAATTTACAAATTTATATATGTATATGTTTTCTAAATTTAAAAATTCACTTTTTTCCAGTCTACAACTATTTTTCCTCTAACTATATTGCTGACGCCTTTAAAATTAATAAAACGACATTTCAAATAAATGTCTTTAATTGTATTATTAATAACACATTTCTATTAACTAATGCAAATTTGTAAAACTAAGATCTTACAGTTACCATTTTTACTGAAGCATATTGTTTATTTAAATTTCTAAGCTCATGATTTCGTAATACAATTTTCTGATACAATTTTTCTCAAATATTCATTTGCATTTCTTTAAATATTAAACTTTCAACAATAGTTCTTCGACTCGATGATGATTCTAAGTCTTTTTTTTATTTATTCTAAAATCATAATTTTAATTACTAAAAATAAAATATATTATAACGCATTTTAAAGTTCTTCACTGTTCTACTTCTTTGCTAGTCTGATAACAGAATCAGCATGTTCCTCTTTTCATTTTACAGAATTATTCAAGATGACGTAAGATAATTTAACATTGATTTTCATGTGTCCCTCTGTGCACATATTTCCCTATTTCATGGTCTCTTCGACTGAATTATCACATATCATGCATTACATCGGTGAAAAAATAAAATTATTTTTACAGCCATATTCGTATATTTTGGAATCTTATCAGATTGTTGCTTTTATTCACTGTAAGAGTAATAAAAATAGTTTTTGAAATAAAAGCTTTAAATTTTTAGCAGAAGTCGGTATCGATACTGAAAGTGCGTTGTAGGATTTCTTTTCATCATACACTGTTAGCTATTAAAGAATCTTTCTTATTTTTTTATTGGAATAAACTATAATACGTTGTCTCATATTCTTTCGGCGCTTCTGATTTTAAATTTGCATTCTTTATTGCTATTAGTTAAATAATTAAGCCGTAAAAAACACTTTAACAAAAAGGCTCTTTGAAAATAATATTTTATTATTGCTATAACTTTCGCAACTGTTAATGCGAATCATTTATTATTATTACTATATATAATATTACTATAATATGCCAGTTATAATATGCCTTTTGCAAATTCAAAAATGTGTGTGAAGAAAATATTTTATGCTTGATGTACAGCTTTACTGTAGACAATTTGCACCTAAGTAAATGAAAATATTTAAGATATTATATTATCATAATGTTTTGTACATCATAACAGTTAAGTACAAATACAAATGGCATCTTTTATTAACTCAGACCGAGGTCTAATAAGTTTGAGTAAACCTTTCTCAGATTTACGTCAAATCAACATATTTTTTTCCTTTGAAGTTCAGACTTACTTTACTCTTCCACCACCACTAGGCACAGTTTTACTGTAATTTGCTTTAATGCTTTCCTTTTTGAAGACTATGCCAACGCAACATGTTGAAGTGAAAAATAAAACAAAATGTAAGAATGTAAGAAAATGGGTTTTAGAAGGAAATAGTATGCATATTTACTTTAGCAGGAAAATATTTTGTATACACAGAGGGCATCTTAAAAAGAATCTACGTTTAAATATCTTATAAATAGCTGGACGTAAATCTTCTGATTAAGGAATCTGAGACTCTAATTACGAAATGTGTAAAAATATCTAAACTTTCAGGCTCTACCCGTTTTGGTAATGTGGCATGTTTTAATCAAAAATGTATGAGACTTAAATTTTCATACCGGCTGTCAAGCAAAAAAAACTGTGAATGTAAAAAAGAGTTTTTATGATAAATTAAAAAAAAGTTTCCTCTCCGTACGACGAAAAAGCAACCTAAATAATGATCAAAAGTTCCTAGCACCCATATACAGTATTGCTAAAGACGGTAACGTAATACAATATTGTTAAAGACGGCAAAAACAATAATCCCAACCTTGCATATTACCGAACTCAAGATTTTCCCTTATAAGAATTTTGATATATAGTGGAATATTGAATAATTTACCAATTGGGTAAAGTCTACTGGATAGAATATTGAATGCCAAATATTTTTAACTAATAGTTGTTACGAAACTAAGGTGTAATTTTTCTGAAAGCCAAACTTATCTGATTCATTTCTTAAAGTAGAACAATGAATAAATAATTGAGGAAACAACTGCCTCCTCTAGTTTAGGACACAGGCCTCACAGATGTGGTTCAGCACGTCGTTTCAATGACTACAAAGTAATGTCATACAGGAAAAACAAGTATCTTTGAAATAAGAACCAACTTTAGTTTCTTATTATTGCATTTGATGTTTCCAAAGCCAAGTTCTTATACTATTTTAATATTTCCAGATGAAAATTTCTTGCCAACATTTATATTTTTTTTATAACTAAAATTTCTCTTTGAATGGAAATCCCGTTATTTCTCGGACTCATTGTTTTAAAATTTATTTCGAAATTTTTTATATTTGTAACGTTCTGTTTCACATGTACTTAAAATTTACTTTTACACTTTTACATTATGTCATGATGACATACAATAATAAAATAAGGGGAAAGTGGTAGTAGAGTAGTAGTTGAGAAAATAGAGAAAGCTGTTGTTTATGCTAATGAAATTTATACACACAATCTTAAAAATATAAATACATTATATTTTAATAACTATCTTAT
>KK115898.1:343046-358227 GCA_000611955.2 Stegodyphus mimosarum | reverse complement strand
CTTATTACATATATTTTTTTTTTAATTTTTAACACTAAAATTTCTTGACTTTAAATTTAATTCATTTTACAAATGTTTGTTAGAACTACACAAAGGGATGAAATTACTTTGTGACACAATTAGTAGCATATTTTTAATTTTCTGCGTCTCTTCATGCAAAGCGTATCTACTTCTAATTGTTTGAAGTGTTGCACTTTCTTTCAATATCTCGAATTAATTTAGTCACAAATGACTGATATATATATATATTGTAATAAGTGGACACATAACAGAAGGAATGAGTATACGCTTGGATGGAAGATATCAAAATAACTTGTTTTAGACAGTTCTTCATATCTTAAAAGGTTAATTAATCACAAATAATAAATAAGGATCTTTTACAAAATACGTTAATCTATAAACAAAATGATAGTCTTTTCAAAATTATCATTTTGTCATCAAAATCAAATTATCATTTTTATGATCTTTTCAAAATTTTACATAAGCATCCTAAGCTAGAACCGTGAATGTGTCATATCTTCGGTTAGAGTTTCATTGATTATTTCTATTCTACTGAATTCTGCCAAAAAATGGTCATCCAGTCAGATGGAAAAACCGCAAATTATTCTGACAAGTTAACGACTCGCCCAGTAAGTTAAATATTTAACTACTTGTTTTTATAAAGAAAAGGATTCCGTTTCATTTAAAAATGAATATTTTTTCTGTATAAAAACTCTAGAAAATTAAAGTAAAAGTCATCTCTGTGTTCTCGCACAAACGCCTGATTTGTGCACGAATTCCAGATATTTTTAAATATTACTATTTGCATGCATTTACATATTCGTTTTTCCTTAAAGGTTAATCTTGCTTTTTAAACGGTTAAAAAGATGTAATTATTTTCTTTCTTTTAAGCAAAGTTGACAGAAAGGGAAAAAAGGGAATTTATTACTTTCTGAGTAGTTTCCATAAAAAGGGCCTATTTCAAAAATAGTTTTCCTGAATTTTGAAAGGTTCAGTTTAACATTTGCGGAACTAGTAATCTTGAAAAATATAATTTGTATGTTTTTACAAATTTATATCAAATAATACATGCTATCATGTGAAAGGCAAATTATAAATCTTCATTCAAGCAAACAAAACTTAATAACATAGAAGAAATTAAACATAATTGTATGAAATTACACTATCGATACCTGGAATAATACTCAATATATCCTTGACTACGCAATGAGGATAAAAGATGGAAAACTAAAATTTAGATGACAGATTTTTGTAAACATAAAAATTGGTTAGTCGGCTGATTAGTTAAGGCAAAAACACGCGATGGCTATCTGGTCAAAGGAAGGGGTGTGTTCATGGAAAGCGCTGTATGGAATATTTACTTGCATTGATACAAAAGAATTATAATAGTAAATTTTGTAACAAAAACTAAAATTATAGCAGGTATACTTCCCAATTTACTTTACATTTGTTACTTACATGGTAGAATTTTCCTTCCTTCCTTTTTTGTAAAATTTAACTTAATATAAGCAGGAATAAGCTTTTAGAACCTTCAAATATTACACAAGAGCACTGTGAGAATGTGTTCCTTCTGATGTTACAAATTAGGCGCCTCAAAATACGAATTACAGTTACAAAAAAAACAGTCTTTTCTTTTTATACCAAATAACATAAATTTTTACTGTTACGAAAGAAATTCGGGGGCCAAGAGGGAAACCTGAGTAGTTGTATTTTTTGAAAGGTATCTCATTTAAAAATGCATAACCTCAAAACCCATTTGGGAATCAATTTGCGTTAAGTACGCAGAACAAATCTATTCAAAGATCGTTGAATTTACTCGCAAGTGCTCCTGCATTACTGTGTGATTTTAACCTTATTGCAAATGGCTCATGCGGAAATCTGAATGACACGAGTGCATTTCATAGCCTTTGCGGTTTCGAGGTTTCTAGCAAAAGGCTATTCCTTTCCACACATGTCAGCAACATATGGCTCTAAATTGCGATTTGTCCTAAATGGAGGCAAATGCTGAAGAGACGCAAACGGTGTGCTTCAGCTTGTATGTCTATATAATGCACATTTATTTGGCTTATTTCTACGCTGCTACCCTTTATTTGAGACCATTTTTAAAACATAACTGTCCTATTTATTTTTTCTATTGCTTACCTCATATTTTTACATTTGTTTTATTATACGGTGCATTTCAGTGAGTAATAATTTTGGGAATGTTTGAAATCCCTTGTTCTGTAGTCTGCTTTGGAAGAATTATTGGCGGATTTTTTTTTTACTCCGATTTTGGAGCTTGTTTGTACGCCGATTCTTGATATACTAGTAGCTCTACGTTTAAGCGGTTGGTTTATAGCGGATGTGATCTTACTGCAGATTAGATGCTCTTGTTGACTCTAGGAGAGGATTAAATTAATAAGAAAGTATATTTTTTAAAGAGCGAACTTTAGTGAAAAAGCAGCTTTATGACTGGTTTTCATGCTCTTATATTTCTCAGGATCCTTCCTCGCTGTTATACGGTTTGTTTTTGTGACATGCAACGTAAGTTTCATAAGCCTTTGTTTTATATCTAATGAATCAACATTTTAAGATTAATATTTAATATTTTAAAATGATTAATTCAAAAAGAAATTTAAGTGGCCTTTTGAGACATAGGTAAAATATTAAAAGATATATTTCTTTATAAATAAATCATCTTGTGCTTTCTTATTCTAGTGAAAAACCTACTGGTTTACAAAATACTATTTCCATAAAATGGGCTTTTTTCCTATTATGATTTGTTTCCCTTTGGCACAGGTAGAGTACAACTAAAAAGAAATAAAGGAATAAATAAAATATCACATTTAAAAAACACTAATCTAAAAAAAGCATAAAACATGATTTGATTATTTTTCCGCTGAAATACGGCTAGAGAAAACTTTTTTACAGAATCCCATGTAACAAATTTATAAATGTAATTTGCTTTTCCTCTTCCTTTAAATCTTAATATTTCACTTCAATGTGCACTCTAGTTTCATCAGCATTATGGAATCCTCCAAAAATTAGCTTTCATCATCTATCGTGTTAGTTGCATATGATAATAAACTCATGTTCATGTACTGGTTCAATAACTTCAAATAATGATCTTTATAATAATTATTTCTATTCATTTAAATTTTCTATTTTAGACTAAATATAGAAGAAATACTAACCGAAATTATGTTTCCTGATACTTAATTAATTATGAATTAAATAAATAATACATTCAAATATTTTGATGAAAATTATGTGTCCAATACTTAAGAATGAACATCATTATGGAAAGTTATTACCACGTAATCCAAAGGTTCAGCTCCTTTCGATTTGAACAATTAAACTACGTGCAGCAGAAATGTGATGAATAACCAAATTTCTGATTCTTCCGAGATGTCAAATGATAATACAAAAGCAGACACAAACAAAATTAGCACTGTCGAAAAAAATGCCTTTTTTAGAAAATCTGAGAGTAAAAGAAGAAAACCTGAAACACAAAGTTTTTGTTATGTCTTAGAGATTATTGCAACTAGATTATAGGAATATTGAAAGAATGCTTCGCCAGTCACTCAGATTTGTATTGGAGATTGTAGTGCTATCTTCAGATTTTCAGCAGCGTTTTAAAGGATTGGAATACATTTTAGACACGGTTGATGTTCTAGACGATGTCTGCCTTTATAACTGTACAAGGAGACGTATATCTGACAATGGCAATAAAAGCTGCACGAGCAACCAGTATGCATGGTCTTGGACAGGAGCAAGCAAGGAAGCATATCCTATCAAAGCGGGGTTTGTGGTTTGAATTATTTCGGCATGTACGCTCCAGTCCCGATTATTTGTCTGGAGCTATTAAATTTAGCTAAAGGTGCCAGTAGACGACATTTTCAATGGGATCAAATCCACCGAATTTGAACGAAGAATTAATTGAAAAATGCCTAACTATTTTCAAATGAGAATCGATTCAGTTTAAACCTGGATTTCATATGATCATGGGACATGAAAGGAACAAAGTGTATCCAGTTGAAAGTGTTAAAGGGGAAAAGGACATCGTTATTGCGATGTTGGGGTAGTGGCAGTTTCAAAGGTGCGTCGTAGAGAACATTTCTAATGAGGTCAAATCCATCGAAATTGGACCATGGCTTAGTAGGCTGATGTCTTGTTTGAGGATAAGACTTGATTTAGCCTAAAACTGTATTCCATATCTCATTTCATGAGACATGAAATGGACAAATTGTTTGAAAGGAAATTGTTCAAAGGAAACGATATCGTTATGGCGGTGTTAAAGTCATCTTACAAATACTGGATGACGGTGTTATAACGAGTGACCGCTATTCTGCAGAATTTATTAAACATATGTTCACGTGTCCCGTAGAGCCACTGGCAAAACATTAACTTTTACGGATGATGGTAATGACAATAGAAAATTTCTTGGAGAGTTAGGATATCCGCCGAACTGATGGTTCTTCATGTTTTCCTAACTTCAAATCCATTAATCAAGTATGGAACGTTATGAAAAGGAGGACAGCAGTTCGCTGTCATTTGATGGAAAACAGGTAAAGCATACTCTATGTTCTAAAGAAGAAATAGAATGATCTATCCTTGCTAAGGAGTGTGCCATGGATTTGTGATTCGAAATTGACATATTCTGTACTGAAAAATCCCCTTTTTTTGGTCATTGGTAATTCATTTTAATCTATCTCACACTGAAAATCCTCTCCTACATCTAATAATTCTGCAAGACATTTTACTATTGCTTTAATATATTATTTTCAATAAGTTATTGCTCATCAATTTGAGTTAGGTATTGGGAAAAAAGTAGCTTGCCATGTTTTTCTCCATTCATGTACAGTTTTCTTTATACCTGCACAAGTGTGGCTTTTCTCTAAGGTTGGAATATATATATATACATATATACGTATTTCTTGTATGTTCATAAGAAAGAAGCAAGAATAAAACTATATGTCAATTATTTTTAAGGTTTACTGATAGTTATCCTTAAGTTAAACTCTTATTGTTCTATCTTCTCTTCAGTTTACCTCACAACCTAACTTCACTACAACAGTCTTTCTCGATTAAGTGGCTCTTCCATGAATTTTTTCTTGAGTCGTTGTATTAAGTATATCGAATTTTACAATTATTTTACTTCGCATCTCATAGAAAAACTTTGGAGTCTCTTGAATTTATTTTTACCATCATACCCATAAGTCTTAGTCATAATATATAGGAAAAAGCACATGAATTTCCAACGTAAATTAAGATAACATTCGTCCAAATTAAACTGCAGTTGTTTTTTACAGAAAAACATGTTTTCTATAGAAAAAGAAAACAAGTTCTCTACTTTTGTTGACTGTCTAGTTCAACACAATGTTTCTTAGGACTATATGTTGACAAAATACTGTGCTTAATATAAACATGTTTAAGTCAATAATTTGATAAATACAGCTTCTAATATGTTAAGGCAACTTTTTCATATAGATAAGGGTCACGCTCTGTATATAAGAAATACGTTTTAATCACGGATGAATGCAAAGCTTCATTATCTTTAATTTTAACTTGGTTGGTATAAAGAATTTACCGATTAATTAAACTTTAAAACATTATGAGTGAATTTTTAAGGTTTCAGAAATATGAATCATGTGTCTTTATTATTTCAAAAACTGCTAGAGCCAATAATGCCATACTTTAATGAAATACTAATAAGCACATGCACACAAGTTAAGCGATGACGAATTTGTTTCTCAGAGTAAGGCATGGATTTCAGGGAATAATTTTTCGGCTTTGAATTTCAAAGTGATTGTGGAGACATTTCTAAAGCTATTAGCATGAGAACAAAGAGATATACATATGTTAGAAAAAAATACCTATTTCTCCAGGTTAGATCATGTGCTAAGAAAGAGTAAAATTAAAATAAAAAATATAAGTATTTGTGTAAAATAATATATAAAGGATAATTTTAAAAGTTTTCCAATAATTTTATTTGAGATTTTCTTATTCAAGTTATTCCATTCATAATTGTATATTAGTATTAGATATGAGATCATTAAAATATTTGCTCGTTTGGAGCTGCATAAAAAAGCGCACAAGAAAAAAGATCACCAGTGATTCTGTGAAACAGAAGATAAATTGAGTTATTCGATCTCGCCAAATAATCTCGTCATATATCAAGAGAAACTAAAAGTATCACATATTAACAGTGCATATAGTATTATGAAAGCTTTATTGAAAAGTATGAGCTGAGATTATGTTGGGGAAAATTCCCCCCTTGAAACATTTTAAGTGTAGGCTTCCTAGAAACTGACCCACATAAAATTGCATGTCTGTTTCAAAACTGCTGAATATAAGACGTACTTATGCGTATGATCGTGCAGTTGTGCGACTGTTTGAAAACAATAACATTACTATACTTATTTATTTTTGGAAGATTATTTCTGTAAATAACAACATATGTAATTATGAAACAGGGTGTCGCACAAATAACCACCATTTCCCTCCTTATTGGCGTGAGCTGTCTCAAGATTATTTTCCGTGACATGAGTCAACGTGCTACATTTTCTTTCAGTTGTTACTATGGATTTCGTTAATATGTTAATACTATTCTTCTTCTCGAAATCTAAACCGAATCTGTAGTGCTTTATTCAGCAGAATTAGTCACCATTCTGCTCTAACCCAAATCTGTATGAGCATATAAACAATTGTTACCTCCCTCTAACCTATATACATAGGTAAGGGAAGTAATGTTTTATGTACAAACATTCGGTAGTGAGTTTTCAGTGAAGCATGAATTAGGATCCCCGTAATGCGTTTTGACTACTTTTAAAACGATGTCTATATGTCTGCATGTGTGTTTTTTCACAGTAACTCTTATATTAAAATCATAAAATTTTCTGTTTTCCGTATTTAACCTTTCTGTGTTCATATAAGAGTTCGTTAGATTTTCAGTGAAACTGGCAACCAGAAGTGGTAATTCCGGTTACTTGAAACCCATGCAATTTTAATGGGCAACCAGAAGTTGTAATTTACTTTATAAAGTGTTTCTTCCCCCTTCTTCTTCTTCTTCGTGATGTAGTGGTCAGCACGCTCGGCGCGTATTCGAGGGGTTGGTGGTTGAGTCCCGGCGAAGGCATTGCTAATTTTTCATGACTCCTGCTTTCAAAAAATACCTAATGTCTCTACAGTGGCGCCCAAACTAAAAGGTGGTGGATGATGATTCTCCACCACAAGGATTTAGGCGATTGGATCCCCTAATCCCCAGTCTCCCTTTGAAAAGGGAAGTATGTAAGGTATTTCTCCCGCCTTCTTCGCATGCCTTCGTGGTGTAGTGGTCAGCGCGCTCGGCGTGTATTCGAGAGGTCCGTGGTTCGAGTCCTGGCGAAGGCATTGCTTATTTTTCATGTCTCCTGCGTTCAAAAAATACCTAATATCTCTACAGCTTGAAACCCATAATACCATTTTTAACAAAAAATTGTATTAAAATATAATAAAGCCTTTTTAGTTTTAGTTATTAAGACATTTATATTAATGGGAACAACGTATTAGACTTTGGCTAAAACTGATGTACCCTAAATGATATATTCCCAGAAGCTTTGAACAAATTTTCGTGAAAAAAACTTATTATGATGTAATCGGAAACTTTTCAAATTTGGTATTTAAAACTCGCATCTGATGGAGAACAACAACATATGAATTTCGAGTGTTTATGACAAACCGGAGCTGGTGCTTTATTTAAAACTCTTAACAGATTTTCATGGAAAAATATACAGTCACTAATAAAAATTTGGCAGACATATTTGACTAATTGTTTATCGTAATAATTAATTTAACACAGTTCAATTGAACGCACAATTACTACCGATTTTCAGGCCAGGTTCTTTACGTGATAATGCTTACCAGCGGCCAAGCGGTAAAGGAGCGAGCTGAACAATTTTATTAATTTCTTATTAATTAACATTAATAATAAGAACATACATGTATCAATTAAAAATATCTTTATATAGCCACCAAATAGGGATAGTTGTAAGCGAGGCTGACTGCCGTACCAAAAGGCCCGGATTCTAATCCCATTGTAAATGAACAATGTCTGTGCGGCATAGGGGCACTCTAAATAGGCAGTGAGCCGAAAATCCTCTCGAGAGGTTGGTGGTATGGGAAGGGGGAACCCCTTGGACCCATGTCTCCCGGTGAGCTAACTCTCGAAGTGGGGGACGTAACTAAGCTAACATCGGGCTGTCATCTATATGGTGCTCAAGACTCTTGCCAACGACGGACGCATTTATATTCTTGCTAGAATGAATGAAGTGGTCTTGTGCCGGCCTTTATCAGACAAGTGAGATTGGTAACGATAGAAACAACACTATATCTTCAGACATGACACATATGTCTCTTTAGTTTCACTTGGATAGTCCTTCTGATCAAAATTTCTTCGTAAACCTTGTCAGGACTACTATTCCTTCTAATTGCCGTGGGAAATATCTAATAATCCTGAATGGGAACAGGGAGCTTACTCAAACTATGTCCGTATGTGCGTGGAACAGACAATACAAGTAAGAAGGGTTAACTTTACCCATTGTTCCTCACAGCGTACACTCGCTCCCGCGCTTTGGGAGACAGAGACTAATACTTTCAGTCTAAAACTTAGAAAATAAGAAATAATCTCTGAATAACTAACTTAACCATATAAGAACTAAATTTAAATGCCTTACAGAACCTATTAACGCAAAGATTGGCCTTTTGACACTACGGATATAGTGAGCTAAAAGCAAATACTACAATATGTCTAGTATATCGCATGAACTAAGTTCTGGCCCTAAAGGCAGACACGAACTGAAAGAAAAGCACGCGCGTAGCAGGGCAGCAGGAAGGCTTTTCTCTCTCTTAGCTAGAAGTCACTTCTTAAATACCTTTTACAGTTTCCAATCTCATTAACATAAAAAATCGTACTCGCGCTTCTTCTGGCCGTAAATGGAAAATAAGAGAAGACAGCAAACTTTTAAAATAAAATAAACGTTCGTAAAACTTGAAATCCTTATAACATGGAAGAATTTTAATTATTTCTAAAAATTTCTTCTTATATTTAACGTAACTTCTGCATATTTACCGTATATGATTTTAAAGGACGAAGCTGCATAAAATTTATGCAAGGGGTAACCATTTTTTCTTCCAGTAGTGATAAAATTTGTTATACATTCCAATTGTTTTTACAACCAGCTATGAATTGAAGTTTCAAGTCATGGCTGGCTGCCAATTTAGGCATTATATTTTTAGAAATATTTTTTTAATATTTTTTTATTTGCTTTAAGGTATTTCCTGTTTAAAACATGGAATTGACCGAAATCATGCTGGCCACATCAAATACACTGGTGTGCAAAAATTAAGGACGAGATGGTTTTTTCAATATAACTTTGTACAAAAGCTTTCCAAATCAACACATTTAATACCGTAAGATCCCCAATACGTAAGGACATGAGTAATGTAAGCAACACTTACTAAAAGAGAAATCAGAGGGATTAAAAGAAGCTTTTTTGAAAAAGTAGCATGGAGCGCAATGCGACTGAAGGCCGAAACATCCCTGTGATGGGTGTCCAGCAAGAAACATCCGGTCTTTTATAGGGGATATGATCTCCCCTGACTGCTAGGCAGGTTTCACATCATTTGTGCATGCTGGATATGTGGTTGTTAATGAGCTGTTGAGACACTGCTGCTCGTTCCTGTTGTAGCACCAATCGCAGTTTCGGAATCGTTATTGGCAACAAGTTACGTGCTGCCACGAGTCTCCCTAGTAAGTTCCGTACATGCTTGGCGGGATTTAGATCCAGAGACCTTGCCGACCAATCCATGTGTTCAATATCTTCAGTCTCCAACAGCTCTTCGACAGTAACTGTGCGATGAGGTGGAGCGTTGTCGTCCATGAAGAGGAACTGAGGACCCATAGCCCATGTGAAAAGACGCATGTAAGGAAGAAGAACCTCGCTACAACAGCAGTCCCAGGTGACGAACCTCTTTGGGAGATATGAAGATCGGTCCGGCTACCAAGCATTATGTCTGCTCGAACGAGAACTCTGCGACCTCCAAAACAGTCCCTTTTGCTGATGTTGAAGGGGTTATTGCGTGTTCCCCGCTCTGTCCAGATGTGTATGTGTCTAGAATCGCAACTCAGACTAAATCTGCTCTCATCTGTAAAGAGTACTCGTCCCCATTCATTGTCTCTCCAATTCCGGTGTTCCCGGCACCACAGAGAACGCCTTCTCCGATGGGCAGGCGTTAGAGGTACACACCGTACAGGGCGTCGTGCAAACAGACCACCACCGTGCAGTCTTCTGGCCACGGTAAAACGCGATATCGGTCGTCCAGTCGCCTGTGTCGTGTGTCTAGCGATTTCTCCCGCCTGTTTCTTCTGGCCTGTAAGGCAATATACCGGTCATCTGCGGGTGTGGTTCCTCGTGGACGACCACTACTAAACCCCCGGATAGCTGTTCCTGTAGTTTGAAATTGTCTCCAAAGTCGTGAAACGATGCTGTGAGCAATTCCGCACTCTGCAGCCACACTTGTCACACTGCGGCCTTCCTCCAACTTCCCAATGATTCGACCTCGGGTAAAAGCATCCAGATGTCGTCTAACAGATTGATTATTCGCCATTTCTCGCTGAGGCAGCAACTCGGTGTGATTTTATTTGCTATACGGCGTGCAATCTCTTTGCCAGAAATACTGATCTTACACCGACAACATGCTTTATACTACTCAGACACTCCCCATTACATCTACTTGTATATCTGCGCATGTGCTACCGTACATCACCTCACTTAATCTCCTGATTGCTCTTTCTGTCCGCTCTGCCTCTTCGTTCAGCTGATATGCTAATTTTTCGACTTCGTCCTTAATTTTTGCACACCAGTGTATTTTTAAATCAGTTTAAGCGCGCTGGAATGCCACCTAAAGCATCATTCTGCTTTTACTAAAAGTTTCACTTCACATAATTTTTTTTTATGGATTCGCATGGAACTTGCATCCGGACCTTTGTCAAATTAACCATAGAAAGTTTCTCCCGAAAACGATGAATTACCCTCACAGATGCCGATTTTCAAACCCGGTTCTTTACGTGATAATGCTCACCAGCGGCCGAGCACTAAAGTCGCTAAACAATGCTAGTTCCACTTGGGTTCAAATCCTGGCCAACGGGCAGGCTGTAGGTTGATTTTCGTGGATTTCTCTATGCGTAACCTGGATTTGAGTCTTAAAACTTCCTTCACGAAAGCATCCTACCCTTTAGGAAGATAGCCCTTGAGTTGCTTTCCGTTAATCAATTAACCTAATCCTCGCTGCAATGACTTTGAGTGCGCTATACGGATTCCTTATTTTCATAATAAACTTGCGCAATTTTAATTCGTCGGCCTGCTCTGCATTTCTGCATGACAAATTTCCAGAGTTAAGATATACATTTGAAAGTTGAATAAGAATATAATGATTCAAGCATTTTTTTTTGTTTAACATTTCATTATTTTAGAAAGTAGTTTCATTGGATTACACTGCTTTGTAGCCGTTTTCTACTAATATCCGTAATTTTCACTTGCTTAAACTCTGCCACGTTGTTTCTAAAAGAACTATGAATTTTATGGCAATAAGCAGCAAAAGCATTATGTCGGTAGATAGGTAGCCTTTACGTGATTGGCCGTAATCAAACAAACCATGCTGTTGTATCCGTTTTAATATAAGCTTAATAGCTGCCGCATGCTTAAAGCCACTGATTTTTTCTTGTTTTGTCCTGCATCTGATTGCTGGCATAAAGATCTTTCCTTAATTTTCTCCTTTCATAAATACGAATCAGTTTACATATAAAATCATTCATGAAATAATCTCTCCTCAGGTAATCGTCTTTCGAATGCTTTGGAATTAAATCCTCAATACCGTATTCCATGTGATCAATATTGTGTTTTACATGCGATCGATTTAGCAAAAATAGATCTTTTAACAGCAAATCCACGTTTAATTTTTTACTAATGGCTAAGTTTATCCTTTTTTCTGTCTAAGATATGCGACAATTCCCAGAATTTTAAATTCCACATAAAATTATAGTCATGTTGTAATCCAATAAAATTGTAGTTATGTTTGCCGATCCTGATAATACCACATTCCAAACTGAAAAGTAAAAAGTGAACAATATTACATACATTTTTTGGTTGCAATAATTTATAACAAGTGGCTGCGAATTGAAAAAAATTAGCTTATACATATTTTTCTATACCTTTAATTTAAAAAATTGTAAAGTACTAAACTATTGCTTTCTGATACTGTAAAAAAGTGCATTTATAGAAGCAATTCTCATTACACTATTTTAGGCTAATTAAAGTAGCTGTTGAGTTAAAAGAATACCTCAGTTGGCGAAATATAGGAAATATTCTCAATATTCTAAACAAGCTCTAATTTCTTTCTGAATAGAAAATCTAGAGCTGTAATTAATTAAAATGATTCTCTATTTGCGTGTTTTCTAGGATCATTCTTTTGCTTCGTTTCACATAAAATTGTCACCATGGGTGAAAGTCTCCTCGCATTAAGTGAAAAATGTTATAAAAAGGTACTTCATGCATCGAAAAAGGAAAACAGAAGGTTATCGTAGGACCAAGTTACATACAAACTGCTATGAAATGAATCATTTGATTCACATGAAAACTCTAAACACCATTTTCTCATACAGTAAATTAAAAGCCACAGACTTTCCGAGAAATGTATGTCAACAAATGCCATTTCATAAGTAGTCCGATTTTATGTCCAAATACCTATATTAGAACAATACTATATATAAATATAATACATATCCTAAGTCGAGCTTTCGACACATGAAAAACGAAAGTTGAATTTCGTCCAATCGGCCCAGTAGAACGGGAGATATAGAACTGCCCCCCCCAATTTTACTTCCCTGTACGAAGTAAAAAGCAAGTACTGTAATCGCGAAAAATTTCGGGTATCAATTTTAAAGAAAATATCCATTTTGCCCGCTACCAAATGCAATTTGCATGATATCTGTACTTAAGGACAAAATAAAGGACTTTTTCCCCCCCAAAAAATATTATTAAACTGATTTAAAATGGATTTTGAAAAGATTTGTTCGTGACTTCTGTGCGTACATGTGTGCGTACGAACGTACGGACGTACGTACGTATGCAAGTACGAACCTATCTATGTATCTCGCATAACTCATTATATGTATCCCGATGTATATATGTATGTATGTGTCTCGCATAACTCAAAAACGAGTAGCCTCAGAACGTTGAAATTTTGTACATAGGACTGCTATAACATGTAGATGTGCACCTCCTACTTTGGTTGCAATCGACCGCACCAGAAGTATAGATATATATCCACTCTATTACTCGGCTCAGTTTTTTATTCTTATATGTTTGTAATTTGTGCATTTTTTGCTTTAAAAATGATTGAATTATGTTGTTCTTATCCCCTTGTTAAGGTTTTTATGCCTTTAGTTAACCTTTATGTCAGAGTTGTAGAATTATCAACAATTTAAAAGTTGTTTAAGTGCGGCTAAGCCTAATTTTGTTTTCGCAATGCGCATCACGGCAGTTTTATTGTTGTGGAAACCAATCTATGCTTTCGCCTGATGCCTGCAAGAGGCATCAGGCAAACAAAACATAAAGTCAGGAACACAAAAAGTCATAAACATAGAGTCAGGTTAAACATAGAGTCAGGAAAAGCAACATTGATTTGCTGTCTTATTTTGACAAAGGGCGAAAAACGGTAAAGATGATACGGAATTCGCAAAAAACAAGATGTTTTACAGTTGTTAAAATGTTTTCCATTACTGTGTGAAGAAAATAGTAAATGACCGGTGACCTTTTATAGATATTTCAAGAGGAATGGGAGAACAAAACAGTAAAATTTCGCCTTCAGTGAATCCGCACATCCGAAACTAATCTTCCATTAAAATTTTTTTTCTCCCTTCATTATACGAAGAAACTGGAAACTTTCGATATGATTGCAATCAAGAGTTTTACGAATCGTCCTTTTAAACATTACGTAAAGCCATTGAGGTCACTGAGGTTGTCTGATTTCGACTCAAGTAACATCACAAGCAATTAAAAATTGTTTCATCTACGGAAAACTGTCCAGAATTAGAGAAACTTATAACGGAACTGGGCCATAGACGATGAAAATTGGAAATTTCAAGAAGTAGACATTACTTTAGAAGAATATGTACATAAAAAATGTGCACAATTTTAAAAATTGGCAGAAAATAGATTTTTGAATGAACATTTTGGCACCGGGGGCTAAAAAGAAATTGAAAATCTAACCCCGCCTTCCTTTCAAGATGCAAAGCGCTGTGTTGGTTATCTTAAGGAATTTATTTGTCACGATGCAAGTAAGAAAACTTGAAATCACTTCACAGCGCTCTTCTTAAAACTCACAATCAAGAGCCACGTCAGATAACACTTGGATATGTCTTCTTTAAAAAAGAGTAGAAATAGTTTTCTTTAAAAAGTAAAAAAAAAGCTTTCTTTAAAGTATTTTTAAAAAATCTATATCAACATGAAAACTTTCCTGAAAGAGAATGCTATATATTCTAGATGGACAAACGAAATAAAGATACTGCCGCTCTCACTTTTTTTAAATGGCATGAAGTAGTTATGTGTCTTAAAATTCTTAAGCCGTTCATGAAAAATATATGGAAAGGAAAATAATTTGACTATTTGAAACATAAAGGGTATTTTAAATAAACAAAAATTAGGATCATTAGCGATGACTTTGTATAAAAGTAATTAGTGCAATAATAACATTAAAATTCTACAGATGATATACGTAGATATACCATAATTTAACTAAAATTTCGATTATATGTCTTTCTTATTTACAGGCCTTTTTTTTAAATGGTCCTTTGAAAGATTTCTAAAAACAGCATTTTATTGTACAAAGACGAATTAAAAATGAATGGGTTTTTACATTTTCAGTGTGTCATAAGTTAGCCTGATAATAATCAGTGGAATCAAAAGTAACTTTTAATCAATTTGAATTTCTGAGTGTTAGTCCAAACCAGTCGTTAACTTTCGCATGATGTTTTAATTAATTTTTAAAGACATTAGGTTATTTTGAAAGCAGGAGACATGTAAAATGAGCAATGCCTTCGCCGGCACTCGAACCTGGACCTCTCGAATACACGCCGATTGTGTTAATCGTCTTACGTCACGAT
>KK115898.1:326069-343002 GCA_000611955.2 Stegodyphus mimosarum | reverse complement strand
AGCGAACTAAATCAAAAGGCATATAAAAACTTTTATAAATCAATATTACTTTAGTACTGTGCCTAGGATTACGACATTAAAGTGTTGCACGTAGGAGATGAATAATTCTCACTTCAACCTGCTCACTATACGTAGATTAATTGCTAGTATTAATCTTTCAAGAGAAATTATTCCGTTCTTCCTCTTTTTATTTTATCTTTTTTAAGGATACTTTCTGCGTAACCTTCTGATGGTAAAACTTTGTTTTGCTCTGTATGTTTTATGAATCTACTGTTTACAGGATGCTTGGAATTGATAGTAATTACTTGAGAATCACTGACCATTTAAACTGCAGATGGCGTTTTCTTGTTAATGCCTTGTGGGTGACTGGCGGCAGGTAGCGCTTCTGACTCTGTATAATGATTAGTACATTTGTGAGGTTGCGTAATACTTCTCCATTTCATAAAACATATTTATTGAAACATAAACATTTCATAAAACATATATTAACTTCATTCTCAAAACATATTTATTGCAATTAAGAGAAGCTCTACATATATATATATATATATATATATATAATTCATGGATAGCGTAGAACAATTATGGTAGTGAAGTGTAGTTCTCGTTATGTGAGGAACCTGCTAACGACGGTCTCTCTGGTCGAGAATTCAAGAGCATTCTGACGTGTTGTTCCGATGGAAAACATCTACAGACTGAATTAGCCGCGCCTCCTTAATTTTTCAGTAGTATTTTACATCTTCTGATTCGTTATATTTGGAACGATATTAGAGGAAAAACAAGATCATTGGTTCGTCAGCCCTCCTGAAATCGAGAGGCTTTGACGACAGACTCAGTGCAGACCGCTAAACTTTCTTGACATTGATCTTGAAGTGGTGTCTCTTGTACTGTCAACTGGAACGAATTACTGCGTCTAGATGTCAGGACCGTGTCATGTGACATGTTGTGAAAGCTTGGAAACAGTGACTTGTGGGGACAGCCCACATAATTTTCTCATCTCTGTGAGATCCACCGCAGCCTCATGGTATTTACGCACTTAAATCTTATTTCTTACGGATTGAATTTAGACAATGTAAATTATTTTTACTACTGAAAGAAGGGCGTACATTCTGTGTCAAATTAATGAGTGATACCTTTACCTTTTTTTGATCAATTTTAAATACGTTTATTATTTCAAATAGTGCATATTTTGCTAAAATTTTTATAACCTTATTCCTATGTTGTTATTTCGCTTGTGAAGGCTTTTAAAGAGGTAGTATCTTTTGTACACCTAACTACCACTTATGTATGTAAGGCGTATAAAATTTTGCTCTAACTTAATATGGTAGAGCTTATGTTTCACCATATAGCCCTCAGTTACTAACTCTTTTTCCATTTAACATATCCCTGCATTGTCTGAATGGAAATTCCAGATATTTCAAGCATTCAATAAAATGTTCAAAATTTACAGCTAACATTCTTCAAAAAAGTCTCATTATGTTCCAAATGATTTAATTTCATACTGAAGAGCAATTCTATTAGCATTCTCTATTCTGTGTATAGTAATCTAGAGGGCTTTAATAAAGGACTAGCACATTCTCAATTTTTTTTGTATATGTGCCTGCGTGTGGCTAAATACATTTCCCATTTAATTAAAAAAATCTACTCATAATTAATATCAGTATGTGTAACTTAAGTTCTAAATAAATTAAACAGCAAAGACGACAAAGACATGAGAGCTGCCAAAGTCTTGTTGAAAGCTTTAGATTTTTGACTTATATAAAAAGTTACGATTAGAGTGCTTTCGGTAACTTTAAACGCAAAAATACTGATTGCTTTTTAAAAAAGAATTAAAAAGGAAAGAATCACTTGAAATGAATTTCTGTGAACTTTTGAACACTAATAATATCTCTCTATTCTCCATGCAAATGAATAATGCCTCGAAGATATGAAACACTCCTGCTTTAAAATTAATTGAACGTAGTGTGTTTATAAAAATGCAATTGCGATCCCTCTCTTTAATTAGGAGTAAACTGAACAAAAGAGCTTTAAAGAAACTGTATGTCGCTTCCTTTGTTATTCTGCGGCTTCGATATTGATCGAACCGAATTGGATGAGTTTTCAGGCATTTTTTTAATTTTCTTTAGAGAAATAATAAGTTTCTTCACGCCATTTCCGCTAAATTTTTGTAAAGATAAAAGGCTTTTCCTTTAAAAACTCTCCCATTTATATTTCGAATTTTCACATATGAAATTTATTGAACTTATTATATGTTCCTGTATTTTCTCAGTTACTAGAAGGATAATCATTACAATTTACTCACATATTTTTGTGAATAAATATTGATTATTATAGAATACAGAGCAATATGTTAAAATACCTTATCTTTATAATTTCTGTAACAAAATTTTCGACGGCTCTTTTTATATGACAATTAGAACACCTTGCATTTACTTTCCGTAATTACATATTTAGTACGTAAATATTAGCTAAAAAATCTTAATCATAGCTGTATATGGAAAAAATCTTAATCATAGCGTCTACAGGGAAAAGGAATGGTTACTCGTGAATAAAACATGAGTTTTACAATAACCTCTTTGTGAGACAGCTGGCTCTAAGTATAAGGGGCGTTCAAATGAAAGTGATTCGAGGTGTGTATCCATGAGGTGTGTAGCGACAGAAATGAGACAGATACATAGATAGGAACAGCAATATTTAGTGATTGAAATGCATACAATGTTTATTAAAAAAATCACCGATAGCGTTAAGGCAGGCGTCCCATTGCTTCGGAAGGTTGGTTGGTTGGTTGAAAAGGGGCGCAGCCCCAGTCCACCTAGCCAGCATACGCTGGCCATAATGACATAGCAGGACCGGCCCGTTTCACAACAAACGGTCACCCAGAAACCCGGCTGTATCCCAGCAAAACTAACACTAAATCCAAAAGAAAATTTAAACTAGCAAAAATAAAAAAAAAAACATCAAAAGACCAAGACCGGGCACCGAGCAACCAAAAAAAAATTTAAACAGAGCAAAATAGTAACAACGGCTGGAAGGAAAACCTCCAGACCCAGACATCAAAACAAGCGAACATAAAAAATAAAAGTAATTGTTATAAACAAAATAAACGTCACATAAAGGAACAAACTCATATACGCACACCACTATAGAAACTCCATCCCCTAACCTATGCCTATCTGATCTCTATTTGTATTAATTACTTCCATCAATTTTTTCGCGATCTTGTTTTTTACAGCAAGTTTCTTCTGGTTACCAAATAGAGGAATACCATACAATTTTCTTAAATTCTCAGTGAGTGCACAATCTTCTATGAAATGTATAGAATCTCCTGTTTTATTACAATGGAGGCACAAATCGGATTCTTGAATTCCAAATCGTTTCAAATAGTAAGGGAAACGTCCATGTTCTGTTAAAATCGGAAGGTAATGAATTCCGTCCCCGAAGAACGATGTCTGGATGACCATGGAACCAGTTCATAACTATAGCCTTTCCGTCCTCGTGGGACAGAAAGCGTTGATCCTTTAGGCTTTTCTTCAGCAGTCCAAAGATGTGATAGTCGCAAGGCGACAGATCTGGACTGCACTGCCTCGACACACACCCGGGCGACATGCGGCCTTGCATTGCAATGCAGCAGGATGACACCTAACGACAGCATACCTAGGCGTTTGTTTTTGATAGTCTTGTGCAGCTTATGAAACGTTTCGGTTTACTGTTCGACATCGATGGAGACGTGCGGCTCCTTAAACACCAGAAATAATGAACCCTGAATGTTGAAAAATGCCGTCCACATTACCTTTCCGGATGAGTGCTGAGTTTTGAATTTTTGGGTCTGGGCAAGTCGGGATTATTTCCATTGCATGTTGACGGTCTTCGCTTTCGGTTGGAAGTGGTGACACCATGTTTCATCCCCTGCCACTATGTTCTGGGAGTCGTCGCCGTCAGCCGTTTAGCTCACCAAATGCTGTAAACTGAGGCCCATTCGCTGTTTCTTGTGGTGGTCAGACAGTATGTGGGATACCCATTGGCAACAAACGTTTCGATACTTCAGAATATTGCTGATAATATTGTGAACAGCACCGATGGAAACGTTCGACTCATTTGCAACGTAAGAAATGTTTCGACGTCGATTTGCCTTGATTGCCGTATCAATGTCGGTAATCAGCTAATCTGTCACAGTCTTTGCGCCTGACCGGGCGGTGGGAAGTTCGTTGTCTTCTTGCGGCCTACGCTAAATGTTCTCGCCCACCTCGTCATCGTGGACATCGTCACACATGTCTCCGTACACAGCCACTATTCTTCGATGAATGTCCACCGGCTTACACCCTTCCAGTGTTATAAACTTATTTACAGATTGCTGATCTGTTTTCGATGCAGTTGCATCCACACCAGCCATTTTTGAATGAATGCCACGTCCTTACAACTGAAGTTAGCACATATTTCCTTCCACACACTCATGCATGGTACATACAGCTTCACTATCGCGTTTGTTTCACGAAAATCCAGTGCAAATCTTTCGCATGCGGCGCTTCGAATCACTTTCATTTGAACACGCCTTGCACTGTATGAAACCATGAGTTTCCTAACTGTTGCAGATTTTTATACCCTAAGTATAACTATGGTGTTTACTCTGGCTTTAAACTGCATGAAAAAATTCATGAATAAGAAATTAATATTCACTGTCTTGGTAAGCCCTTGCACATGTTTAATATTTAACCAAGAAAACGCTTTTTATATTTATATCATTAATTTATGTATTTTAATATTCACAAATACCTTCAAAAACAGTCACTATGTTGTATTAGTTGCATTAAACTCTAGGCTTATAGAAAAATGGCTTTAAATTTTTGGATCATTAAAACTGTTTTGTATACAATAATCTACGTAAACGTATAGCAGTTTCAAATAGAAACTCATCTGGTTCTAATATTAAATTGTGCTTAATGTTAAACGACTTAAGTACGACTACTCCTAAACACATTTCTAAAATCATTCTATAGGGTAGGTTAAAATTCGACTCCTGTCTTAAAAATTGTCTGAAGATGATTTATAGAATCACATAAAAAAAGTCATCTGGAAAAAAGTGGACACCAAAAATCAGTTTTGTATTTAAAATTTTTTTCCCTAAGCTAGCATTTAACTATAAAGTCAGAAATCTGCATTTCATCTACATTTTCGAGGAGCTGAAAATGATGTCACGAACTCTGAATTTAAAAAACGTCAAGTGTGGTTACTCGAAAGAGTCGATTGAAACCCGAGGCATATTGCAGCGGCGTTCAAGAGGAGGTTTCTTCAACGTTCCCCAAATATACTAATGACTCTAGTTCCGGATCTGTGGATGGATTTCCATTGCCTGTCGACTAGCACTACTACTGTTTGCTGAAGAAAAATATTACAGGTTCATCGTTATCTTCTGCTGTGCTGGACTATGCAACTATTATCTGGACCATTTGGTGAGAAGAAATGAGATCGTCATTATAACATTCGTATCCTAAGTACTAGTAAATGCGTCGCTAAAATCAAGAGCCATTGCCTGTGCTTATGTTTATGATCAAAGCAAAAACGTATCCTCCTTCTTCCTGTGTTCTTCATTGGAATTCGAATATTTTAAATCACTTTCAGGACTCAATGTAAATCAGAACTCAGGATGTATGAAATTAAAATAACTGTATGCGAAATAAACTGTGCTTCATCATTTTCTTTGATGTATACTTACGATTTCGAATAAGTAATTTGATGCAATGATAGACCCACATATTACAAGTTAATGTCTCTTAACTTATAATAAATTAAATTCTTAACTAACTTAAATAACTTAAAATTAAATTCAAAGGGAAATGCTTAGATATTAGAACCCTTATTGGGATAGAGGTTAAGGTCGCTGAATTTTCTAGTCCTTCTAACTGAGTTCGAATCTCGGCGAAAGATTAGCGTGCGTATTTTGTGGAGTTCCCTATGTGCAATGTAGTAAATAAAAACCAGTTTGCCTTAGAAAGTCACCCTCGAAAGCATTATACACTCACGTTTGTGAAAATTGCAACACCAAGAAGGAATCGTCATAATTGAATGCAATTTAATACACAGTTGAGTGGTAGTGGTACAAATAAATGATTAAATGTTCAAAGCAAACAAACAAGAACAAGAGATCAGAATCAGTATTTTGTGTGGCCACCACGCGCCGCAATAAGTGCTGCTACACGACGTGGCATGGAGTCAAACAAAGTTTGAATGTCTGACTGAGGAAGAGCATTCCATATCGTTTGTACGCGTACCCAAAGTTCGTCTGCAGACGCAACAGGACGAGGATCACGAGCAAGACGCCGACCAATGGCATCCCACACATGTTCAATTGGCGACATATCCGGGGAACACGCAGGCCAAGGAAGAAGCTGTACCTGCTGCGCTGCAAAGAAGGATTTAACAATCCGAGCAGTATGAGGGCGGGCATTGTCCTGTTGAAATACAGCGCCTGGCAAGCTTTGAAGGAAGGGAACAGCTTCGGGCTGTAGAACTTCACGGATATACCGGTTGCTGTTCAGATTGCCCACAATTCGTAGCAATTGAGATCGTCTATGATATGCTATGGCGCCCCAGACCATAACTCCGGGTGTTCGTCCACTGTGGCGTTCGATAATGCACTCCGGAAGGTGGCGTTCACCGGCATAGCGTCTGACACGAATGCGGCCATCATGGTACCACAAATTAAAGCGGGATTCGTCAGAAAACACGACATGCTGCCAATCAGCACGCCAGTCTCTATGCTGATTGGCCCATTGTAGCCGCAGGCGGCGATGGTCGTGCGTTAGGGGGATCCTGTATAAAGGAGTCCGTGCGCGCAGTCCACACTGCAGCAGACGTCTACGAATTGATGAAGCACACAATGAAACACCTGTAGCTATTGACCACAGTGCTGCCAATTGTCTAGAGGAAGCTGTACGGTCCGTCCGCGCCATGCGGACCAGGTGTCTATCATCGCGAGCTGACGTCACATTTCGGGGTCCACTCCCGGATTTCCGAGTTGTCCGACACTCGTCCGTCCACTGCTTCCAAACGCGCATCACTGTGCTGCTGTTACGCTGCACACGAGAGGCTACTGCACGATACGACAATCCAGCTTCACGAAGGCCGATGATTCTCCCTCGTTCAAACTCTGTAAGTTGTTCAAATCTCGCTCTCTTTCGTCGACGAGGCATAAGTACAGATTGAGTTAACGTTTACCACTAGCAGATAACCACCGATAACCATACACGCCTCGCTACAGCCGTCTATTTATTCGGATCCATCAGCCGTTCAGAGGGCGCTGCTCAGCATACGCATGCGCTACGGATTTGCAATTCTAATCATTTGCATATCATGCGCTACTTTGCATTTCCTGAAAATTTCAGCTCACTCGCGTAAGTCCTTCATGGTGTTGCAATTTTCACAAACGTGATTGTATGTCTTAGGCAGATATCTACCGAGTGCTCTGGCATGTTCTAAATAAGCAGCCAAACTCTGAGCATTTTAAAACAACTAAGGTCTTTTGAAAATTTCTTTCGGGAATAGCCATACTTCAATTAAGGATCGGGTCGGATTGGATTATTTGGTTTACAGCAAAGCATACTAAAGTTATATGCCTAGATGTGCCTTTATGGAGTATTTTTTGAAGGTAATGGCGATATTTGCATTACACAGGAGGCAAAACACAAAAATTCTCATGCAGCCAGTCTTGGTCGTAGAACCCGGTCGAGCTGATTTTACCGATCGGCTGGTAGTATCAGCAGCTAAAAAAAGATTGCATGTCAGCTAAAGAAAGAGATGATATTGTGTGCACATGCATATAGATGCGCAATTTAGTGGTATCTTTAATATTAAAAATATATTTTACAGCTCATTTCATTCCATTAAATTTTTGATTTCAGAAACTACATTAACTTTTATGTACATATTCATGTACAAATACATGTATACGTATATTTTTCAAAATTTTATTAGCAATTATCTGTATCTTTCATCTGACTGTATGCTATCAATATTCTACACTTTATTATAACTCCAAAAATAAAACACGGTTTCTAAAGTATTTTCAAGGTCTTCTCTGAACCTGTTTCTTACCTATTACTTACACATTTTGAAAATATTAATTTTAGTGGTTTATTTTTTGTAATGCTTTTTCTTGCAATGCCTGCACTTAAATTTTAGATGTGCATTTTGTTATAAAATAAGAAACTAGATTTATAAATTCACTCTTCTTCTAACTAAAGAACATTAATTTCCTTATGTAAATTCCTTTATCAGAAGAAACAATAATTCGTAATAATGCATGACATTCAGCTTTCGTCTATTTCTTCTGTTACATTTTTTCCATTAATTTTGCCTATTGCCTACTTTGGGAAATATCTAGTGTATAAAAAGAGTTCACGAGGAGTGCAGTTGCCAAATTCTTTGTTTAAACTTTTTTAAACAAAAAATCCACATCGTCCATTTTTTTAAATCGTTTTGTTAATCATTAATGAAAACTAACATATATTACCTAGTTACTGACGAAAATTATTATTGACATATATTACCTAGTTACTGACGAAATTTAATTTTGCTACATCAAAATAAAGTCTGTACACTGATCTGGACTAGAATAAAATGTAACTTTAAATCATTTACTTTTTTAAGTTACTTTCATTTTAATATAAGATGGCCCATTCAAAATATTAATATATAAATCAGGTATAAATTAGTATAATATATGAATAAAAGATTACTACGATGTTTCTAGGAAAATCACTGAGCAAGCAGCGGATGCATCAGCTGCCAAACACGTATTGAATCGCTGTTCGCGATACCGATTTCTTAAAAAAATCGCCACACGATTTTTTGAATCATTGTAAAACGATGTAGGATTTGTGCTGCTGACCACTTATTTAATGGCAGGGGCTCTCGAGAATCTTGAACACAAGTGCGAGGAAGCACTGGGAATAATTGTAATGGAACTAATAACAATCTTCTTTGAACCCTTGGCTGAACTTTAATTATCTGGGAAAGAGCGAGAGGAAGAAGCAGGCCCTGTCCACACTTATCTCTGAACGCGAGACCTTTTCCGCTACCAAAATTACGCTTATTCTCTGAAAATGACCTAGACGTAAATCAGGGTAGCCCAAACCTCCACCCTAATTACTTTTCCATCAAGCTACGCTTTTGAGTCCAAGGGTTACACTTGGCAGGAAAGTCAAGGAAAGAAAAAGTCACAGCTTTGTCGCCAAAATATCGCCAAAATATATATTTTTTTCTTTTTTTCTGGTCTGCCAATGATAATGAGCGTGATGGATAAAAGAACTTTATTTTGTTAATTAAGTCTGTGATTTATGAGTCGAGCGATAGGACCAGTTAACAAGTATCTTAAAATGAATGAAAAATTTCGACACGTTTCTGCTGGCAAAGTGTCAGTTTTCGCAAATGGTTCCACTAAGAATTCGATAAATACTGCACCATATTGCGTTGGATGAAAGATTACGTATACTCTACTTTAGAAAAACTAAGTGAAATAAAACGTTAATATCCTTCAAAATAAATTGAACCTCTGCTGCGATTAATATATCGCAGAGATAAATTTACTCGGATGTAAGTACAGAAAGTTTCAAGCACTGGCAAACTGGGTGAAACATTTGGGAGGAAGAAAAACGCAATTTAACATCTTATTTTAAACAATAAAAAATAAATTATTCTTTTAAATCAGGTACTGAAATAAATCTTGTGTTACTATATCACTTTATTATAATGAATTTTAAGCTAATTACATAATTTGTACCTTATTTCGAAATGTCTGGATGGCAATAAACTAGCTTTCGGAAGCATATTCTCAAAACGCAGGTCCTTAACACATAGATTTCATAAATATACTACGAATATGTAAGGTTCCTATATCCTTGCATAGTTCTACCCATAAATATTTAAAACGATGTATTTCAGGTATGCCATCATCAACAGTAAAATCTGTTTACAAACCATCAGCCAAATTGGTATGTTTACAAATTATAGCTGAAGAATCACACGAAGAAAGAGCTACGCTTGTGTCCAAAACTTAATCGCCTTAGTTAAGTGATGAATTGTAGAATGCGAATACTGTGAACCAAAGAGTTGAAATATATTGATCTTAACTTATAAACATTCTCAGTTGTCATAGCTAGGTCAAAGGTTATGTCTAGGTTGTTATAGCTAAGTCAAAGGTACCATAAATCAAAAGACCGAACTCACCTAAAGTATTTAGTAATGCAGCTCTTTATTGTATGAAAGTGTAAATTTAAATTACGTTTTTATACGGTAGATTCTTATTCCTGAGTCCTTCACATCTTACAAACTCTGCGTTTTTCTAAGCATAATTATTACACGCCCTTTTTATACGATGAAATATCTTTCACAAAGCCAAGAAATGTAAGTAATGAAGGACTCTGTATTATGTTTTTATATGCATTCGTTATTAATTTGATTGGATGTACCGAGTTAAGCACTGTTAGAAAGTGCCCTCACCTTATTTCTCCCCAGCTGGAAAACTTCACTGTGCATCATAATTTACAGTGCCTTAGGGAGATTACTATCAGCGTCGCGTCTAAGAGAGACGGCCAGAAGCATAAGTCATTAAAACTCTCCTTCAACATATGCAAATCTATCTGGTTTACCGGTTTCTGGAGTTGTGTCGACACTTAAGCGTACTTTCGCCTCTTCCAGAAATCGCCATTTCCGGGCGTTTCCGTTTCCTCTTATCTCACGATCCCATCTTATCTCAACTCGCTGTGGTTCTCTCTCTCCTTTACACTGCGCGATTATCAGAGTTTCGTGAAAATGGAGATAGGATTTCCGACACTCTGTGTTCCAGATTAAATGCTACTATCTATTAATATTTCAAAATATACTGGCATCGTGAAGTGAAAATAAATATTCTCATCGTAAACAGAAGAACTTTGAATCACGCGTGCAAACTTGAAGTGCATTCGAGACTCATGTAGCTGTTTTATTCATAGCGAGTTAATTCTGCAACAAGGAATTTAATTTTCAGCGTCGGGCTATTATACAAGTGTATAGTGCATTTACTCTCAGACGTATGCAATGATCGATTGAGGGATCGGGCAAAGAGCCGTCTGTTATGACGCCCTATCCTTCAATTATGAAAGATCGTTTCCGCTGAGTGTAAATAACATGACGACATTCTTATCGGAACGCGGTAAAATGACGCTCTAACTTATAGTGGGTCTTAGATTATGTGCTTTGCTTCAATTCTTGGAAAGCGAAAGGAGATAATTGAAATTGCATAAAATACTTAAAAGTCATCATATATCAATTCGAAGGTCTAACATTTCTTGAATTATAGCCTTAATTAATGTGACAAGGAGATGTGTACTGCTCTTATTTTTTATATCTGAGAGATTGCATGTATTTTATTTAGACATCTCCCACTAGTTATCTGTGTTCGTTGCCGTTTGGGAAAATGTTCAGGTGAAATTAGGATTTTTAGTATTAAGTATTAGAAGCTGAAATTTCTTATGAAATAAATACATAATAATCTGACACATAAACTAATTTAGGAAAACGCTTAATGCTGTTAATTTATTCATATAAGCACACTTCATTTAGAAAGACAGGCAGACTGCTCACAAAATAGTACTTACAGATGTAGTTATTTGTACTGAGGTATTTAATTCAAAAGTAAGTCCATGTTGTGATGCTTTGTTAGTTCAAACGTAATTCCTTGTAAACAACGTGTTATAAATACTGATAATAATTTAATCTAAGACAGGTGATAAAAAATTATCAAGCTACGATGTTAATAATCAGGCTAATGAAGACAATTTAACGAGAGATATCAGGCACTTTTAAGCTTTATTAAAGCTCACCAAATTTTGAAATGAGTATAAAAAGTTTGCGTACTTTCAAAGAGATTAGAAGCTGGTGATATACAAAATAAGAATACATTTATTGTCTATCCCTAAAAATTCATGCCTAATGATTTTCTTGATGAAAATTATGTTCGTTGAATAGACGTTGGGAAAAGATGTTGGTGTAATAGAGTAAGTTTGTTTAAGATATTTGGTAATTAAAAAGATCTTACATCTGTAACCTAAATTCAGCTTCACAAAGTTTCAACCACGGCAATTAATAAATGAAGACTGAAGATATAAACTCTGATATTTCTAGTTTAAATTTAATGTATCGCAATTTAAATAAGGATTATACAATGATATTTGTAACTGCTTATGAATAAAGAAAGGAATTCATGGAAGGTCGGTTTCCAATCATTGACATTATTTAGCATCTATAAAGTAAGAATACTTTCGCAAGCGTATTTTCTTCTAATTTAGTATTTGACTGAACTCTCTTCAGATAATTTAACTGAAATCTAAAATCCCACAAGCATAATATATTGCTAAATGGATAATTTGCCTTATTTTATTGAGTCTATTAAAATTCACTGCAAACTTATTGATATTAGAAGAAGATAGATATTAGATATTAGAGAAAATATTGATGCTTTAGACACCATAAAACACTCGTGTGAAAAATTTAGAGAATTTGCAAATAACGTTTGTTTTTACGAAACGTATTGTACCAAAGGTACTACTTATGCCTCCGAAGAATTATGCAAGTATTCACAGTCGCATATGTAAGCCTACACGTCGCGTCTGACGAGCTGAGGTTCTGGAGGGGATATAAGCGCACTAAGGGGTTTTGGGCGTTTTTGTGCTCGTAATCTTTCACGATATTTGCCGTGTTTCTCGCAGGAGTTGGGTAAATTTTATTTTGTCAGGTAAAATGAGTAGCCGTGAACGTACGGATGGCTAAATTAGATGGGGGAATTCTCTGTACACTGGATGCATGCCAATCACAAGACCAAGTGGCTGCAGAGCCCGTTTTTACGCTCACAGTCAGCTACAAGTTGTGGAAACAGTTTCAGGACACTGTACCCATATCGAGAAGATTCGGATAAGGCCGACCAAGATATACACCTAGGAATTAAGCTTTACAGCTTTCACGTGAGTTGTATGCTGCCACTGAACCAGGAGCTTCACGGTACACACTTGTCCGAAACCTTCATGAAATAGGGCGGCGTAACAGAAGACACAATGTTTGCGACTCACTCACGTCAGCTCGAGTTTAGCATGATGCAAACAACATGCGCCTTTTTACAGATGTTTGTTGCCGAGTTTCAGCCTTGACAACATGCCGAGTTTCAGCCTTGACACTGATTCTCAGCGTACCTGTATCTGTAAAGTGCCTGTAACATGATAGCATCCCTCCCTCATCAGGAAAAAGGTATAATGGTTTGGGCAGACGTTACGTTTAACGGCCTCATACCCCTACATATGTTTGAGAAAGGCTAACTGACTGCAATGAAGTACAGATGTTAGAGCCCTGTATTTGACTTTTCAGGGGCGCAGTTAGTCATGGGTTCATTTTAATGAACGACAACGCTCGTGCACATAAGGCTCCTCTGGTCAACGATTACCTGAAAGTACGGATATTCGCCGCATGGATTGGTCAGCCAGATCTTCTGACCTTAACCCTATGCAGCATATCTCGGACGCTCTTAGGAGGGCAATTTTATCTCGCCATCGCTCCCAGGGAACGCTCCCGCAGTTGAACACTTTGCCTTGTTGCAGTAATGGCATCGATTGCCTGAGACTTCTCATCTGCCTTCCTGTCCAGTATGCAGTTACTCTGCGCGATCTGTCTAGCAGCGAAAGGGGACTATGACACGTATTAGACTCATTTTCAGTTTGATATTACAATGTAGATAAATGTGCATTCATACCAAATTTTATTAAAATCTGTCAATTAATTTTTCAGAAATTCGGCATAATATTCAAATTCTCTTATTTTCATGCGAGAGTTGAACTATTATTTAGGAAATTACCTTATAAGGTATTTTCTCCCTCCTTTCTGCATGCCTTCGTGGTGTAACGGTAGCACACTCGGCGCGTATTCACAGGTCCAGGTTCGAGACCCGTAGGGCATTACATATTTTTCACGTCTCCATTATCAAAAAATGATAACATTGCGCTGAACGGAAAGGTGGTGGATCATGATTCTTGATCACCAGGATTTGGCGATTGGATCCCCTAATCCCCAGTCGCCCTTTAAAAGGGAAAGTATTTTCTCCCTCCTTGCTGCGTGCCTTTATGGTGTAACGGTAGCACACTCGGCGAGTATTTGAGAGGTCCAGGTTCGGGTCCCGGCGAGAGCGTTGCTCATTTTTCATGCTTCCTACTTTAAAAATCCTAATCGCTTTACAAACTTCTTCATTATTATACCATTCTAACAAATATTAATGAATGTCTTTAAGTGAGAACAGTATCTTTCTTAATTCTCTGTAAAATAAATTAGAAATATACTTAATGTTACATATCTCGGGCAATAATTTTATCTCAATCGCTTCAAGAAATATTTCCAGGAATAACTGCATGAGGATATATTGTAAATTGAAAGATTTATTACTTCAGTATGTGATCTGGATGTAAAGTAGTCTTATAGTTCCTTCTATAATATGTAATTTTCCTGAATCTTCAGTACACGTCAAATTCCAAATCATTACTGACGTTAGATGCTGCTGAATACACTAGCTTTAAAACATCCTGTCATAACGTAAGAAGGTATCGGGATGTCTGTTCATTAGCACGGAAAATCGATTCTCATTGAAGCACACTTAAGGTAATTAATTACATTTTTAGATTTTTATCATATATATATATATATATATATATGTATACAGATACCAACGTACTGAAAAATAGTTATTTATTTAAAACTTGTAATAAAGGCAGCAAAATGAAACAGAATAAAAATAATTCTGTTGGAGTAAATCATCAATTCGTTTTTACTCCATTCTATAATATCACATTCTTTAATAATTTTAGTCCACTAGCGACCGACTGTGGTAAAACCATCGAACTCTAGTAGTTAGAGCCGGGTTTAAATCCCGATGAACGGGCTAGCTGTCTGGGAGTTTCGTGGCTTCTTCAGGTGTAACGTGAATATGAGCCAGTTTCTTTTGGAAGGCTCTTCTCTAAGGCATGTCTCGTCTTAGGCCACTGACCCTTGAATGCTTTGCCATAATCTATATAACACTAATGCCTTTAAATTTTTGGTCCAAATATACCACCTTTTAGCTGCAGTAATGCAATTTTTACATTTTCCTCTTACTTTTGTTTTAACCCAGTATAAATCTCCATTTATTATTAGTATAATCTATTATTAATTATTGCTTTTCTAGCTAATAATTCTCAACCAATCGAAATTAACAGTTTCCTTTTTTAAATCAGTTGAACGTGTCTTCCTATTTAATTATGCACACTTTCACTAGTTTTTTTGTTGTTGTTGTTGTTTTCCTTGTGTGTGTACGTGTGTGTTTGTCCTTAGTCTCAATTTCATTATTCTGTGAAATTTTCCTTCTTGAGTTTCAGTTAGAATCCTTAAAAAAGCTTCATTAGTACTGCTCATCAATTCTTGACTTATATTGAATATTTTAGATATTTCTGTCTGATTGCACAAATTTTTTAAGAGAGTTTGAACACTTGTAATTTAGGAAAATAAAAGACCTTTTTTTGTGAAAAATGAGTATAAAATAATTAGAAAAAATAATAATTAATACGTCAAGAGTTAGTTTGAAAAAAGTACAGAAAACAAGAAAAGTAGATTTTAAAAAAGCAGCAAGTGCACTTTAATATTATGGCAATAGTGACGGCATTTCATAACTATATGTAATGTATATCTATTCATTAAACGTTGCCTTTATTAAATTAAGAAACATAAGCAGATGATATATTTTAATAAATATCGATTTAGACTTGAAATATTAAGAAAAATTCTACTTAAACGGCAATTTTTATCCAAATCAATATTTATTTCGTTAGAATCTGATAATTTGTCTTTGTCTGTTCAATATTCGGACTGTTTTTCCTTTACTTTCAGCACATTAGCCAATAAATTTCATAAAATGTTGAAACTTTCGTATAAAGAATCGATTCGCAATTTGAGAGGTCTGATTAATTTAATCTATGATTGGTAGTTACTTTAGTACAGATGAAGTTACTTCATTACAGACGAAATTTGACCTTAAACAGAAATAATTTTACAACATTTTGATTTTCGTATATCAAGTCAGTTATAAAATAATTTTCAGAATTCATCTGATGGTGTTAAACTCAAAGTATGATTTCGTATAAGGAAGAAACAACGCCCTTGCGTTGTTTTCTCCGCAACGTTTTCGTCCGCGATGTTATCGGCGGACACCATCAGATACACGTCTTGGGCGCCTACGCCAGGTGTCATGATCATTGACCATGACTGGATACAATATTGCTGGACATGTATTTGGCGACAGCGAATGATATCTCTTATAGAAATCACGCGTCTGAAAAACATGACGGCTAGTGAATCAGGGTATAATAATTTCAGATTGATTTCTTTATAATTACTAGAATATTTTTTCACTTTGATACAAGTGTTGTGTTACTGTAAACTATAGAGCGGCGTACCTTGCTGCCTCATTTGTTAGCATTAACCAAATCTGCTAGAATATGTTTTCTTTTTAAAAAGATTACTATACTCTTCTATTCTGAAAATAGTCTGACAAACAAGAAAAGCCTAATTTATTGTCAATTCGCCTTTAATCATATTTCCGATTTCTCGTTGTTTGTGGTTTTTCAGCTTTAAGATGAGATCTAGATAGCTCGATCGCTTGGCGCATTTACCGAAGTATTAAATTTCGTATGGACCATCAGGCTATGAGGACGAGTGGAGATGAGCTATTTTCCGATTTTCCTACCGAAAATAGATATTATTATTTCTGTTAATTAATAAAACTTAGTTAATATTAAAATTTTTACATGTAACTTACAATAATAAAATAACGCAAAATTTTTGTACATGAAATATAATATTTTTATATCAATTAATTAATTAATTTAATAATTTG
>KK115898.1:289421-326011 GCA_000611955.2 Stegodyphus mimosarum | reverse complement strand
AATGTTATATTTTATTCTATATATATGAAATAATTTATTTATTATTTTTATTTTATATAAATGAAAAAAATATATAATAAATTACGTAAATATCTTGGGATTCTTTACTGCGTATATAGAATGATGACTCGCTGTGTTAAATTGCCAAGAAATTTCTTCTCTCTTAGCGTCTTAGATGCATAAGAAGAGAAGAAAAACTTTCTGACGTGGTCGTAGATTTAATATAGGTCGTAATAAAGCAAGCTTTGAGAAGCAGATTCGTATATCATCATTTTGGGTGCGATATTCGTTTCACAGTTTGGTATAGCTATTTACATCTTTAGACAGTGCATGCGCACAACGGCAAACGATGCGTATTAGTAAGTGGTAGTACAAAGTAAAGTAGGGAAGAGGAAGGAAAGTAAGTGCGCATTCAGAAAAATAGGCGAACGATCGGATTGGTTAAGAGCTATCTTATTGCAGGACTAGATGACTAAGCATGAAGCGGATTACTTTTGAAAAGACGTAGTCCAGAAAATATTATTGTAAAAATTTTTGCTGGTAGAACAGAAAGGAGAGGTATACAAATTAAAACTAATAATTACGGAGTTGTTGTTAACGTAAGTTAAAAACTATATTTTACCTGTTGTTTTATCTTACATATATGAATATCTATATTAGGCTTCACAATTTTCCCGCTTCATTAATTTTATTTTTTTAATTTACAGATTTCCTTTAGTTCTCGTATTTTGCATTTTATTCGCATTTTTAATCAATGTTACTTTCTGTGCGTTCTTAAGCTTCCTGTATTTTGTTACTGTTATTATTACTACGATTTATTTAAAAAATTAGACCCGGAAAAATAAAGGCATTGAAAACTTTCACATTAATAAATGTGTTGTGAGAACGACGGAGGATTCATACTTGATGCATATACATCATCTGCTTTCTGTTTTCTGATTAGCACAACAGCTCAGAGCAACTTAACAGGTAACAGATAAAAGTGCATGGGCACTAGAGACTTCACCACAGAATTGAACAGGTCAGAGCAATTTAAGAGCAAAATAGTTCTGTATAAGCTTAAATGCTGACAGGAGACCTATGAGGGAGACTTTATTATGTCAATGAACAATTTTGCGCTTCGTGTGGATGGGTCTTTCCTCCCTCACTCAGTGAATATAAAAACGAGCTTCCGCAAACTTCTGTTTAACACTTGGTAGATTAAAAGCATAAAGGCTATGCGTCTGAGAAGAGATATCTTCAACGCGGACTTAGCAAACTTACCACTTTTTACGTTACACATGCGAAGAACCTCGGAAATTCTGTGCACCCATCCCTTTCATTGGGAAACAATATTGGGACAAACTACTAATGTTAAGCGATCTTACTCATTTCTCCACAGATGGGAATATTTAATATTCCTAATGACCAATTTTGATAAGCCATCCTTGAATCGGCTTTCGTTAGCTTTCTAACTACACAATTTGACAAGATTCGCCTGCCTGCTTGCCTGTCTGCCTCCTGCTTTTACTTGATTCACACTGCCTCGTTGCTTCTGAAGAGAAGCGTCAGAACAACGAAATCAACGCTGCTCAACTATTAGTCCATGCCAATCTAAAGGCGGTATTTAAGTTCGGTTACAATTGACTAAAATAAATTCTGCATCAAATTCAAGGCATAGTGTCAAAAGAACTACATAATAGCAGCGGAGTTTGTTCCGAGTTTACGCTGTGTGTTTGAAATTAGCTCTGCAGTCGGTGTTGATACGTATCAGTTTATACTGATATTCTAGGCTCGGCTTTGCTGTGTGCAGCCGATTTAGCGTTTAGATAACTAAGCATCCAGTCGTTAGCGATTCAAATTTACTGTAATTCGTTATATTTTTATTTTCTGTTAAATTTAGTTCAGTCACAGGTGGTGGTGAATTGTGAGCACAGAGTGCGTACATTTTGTTAAATTTAGTTCAAATAAAAAGTTTATTTAAAACCTTATTCTGCAGTATTTTTTCTTCAAAGCCATAGCGAGTATTTACTACTAAGTCTTCTAAGTAGGGTCTACATTTTATGCTTTCAAAAAGAGTGAGACTCTATACATTATTCTCTCTTCTCTACACGTAAATGCTTCTTGCTTTGAATTTATTTCGCTTTCGTATAAATAGATCCTGAAAAGCTGAATCCTAAGCGGGAACACTGAAAGATTGTCTTTCTAAAACTAAATTTTCTGGCGATGAAACTAATGTATATGCATTATATGATTCAATATAATAGTTGCCTATCGTTTATTCAATGAAATAGGATTATCACTTACTACAGTGTAGTTTATATATTACATTATCGTAAAATTGATTTATTAGAAAGGTTAGGGTTACTTTCAGAATATTAGTTTAGTGTATTAAACAGTTTAATTAGTTTCTAATGATAGTAAATTCACGGAGTAAAATAATTCCCTCACCTGAATATGTGAGATTTATGATTTTAACGAAGATACGTTTTGGAAATACTCCAGCACGATCCCTCTATTTCATTATTAATTTCATGAATGTCATAGTTCAGCAATCCGAAGAATCTGATAGGAAATCATCTTAACAGAACGTTAAGTAAATAAGGGCATGTAATACAAAATGAACTGTGTGTATTTAAACTGCTATTTCTCTCGAAATGAATCAAATTATCTCGAGTTATTAATCAATGGAATTTTGATGATTTTGTTAACACTTTATATAATCGGTTCTAGAAGATACATTTTAAAACAAACTGCCAGCTGGGAAACGTTGTCAGCTTTAGAAAATAAACAATGACTATTATCTAAATTAATTGTGCTTTAACGATTTATGTAATATGAGCACTTTGAGTTTAAAATTATACAAACACTTTGTACACTAGATTGGAATGTAACAGTCTTCCTCCTTCAATAATTGCTTTATAAGGAATTAAAACATTTCTCTCATTTCCTGTGACAATATAGCGATCAAAATTTCGAAGGTCCCCAATTCAGTTCCTGGTGAAAACATGGGTGATTTCGATTCAATATTTCGCATTCAAACTCGCTATCAAGTCAGCGATCAGCATTGGTTGACTGGAAATGTTTCTTCTCGTCAGTCGCCCTTAAGGAGGAAGAAGATAAATAGTTAAAATATTCTTTCCATGCATTCTATAATATAATATTAAGATTATCAAGCTGATAATATGAATGTACAGGTCAATTCTGCTTAAGCGCACTGTGGAATTTTCATGTTTCTACGCTCTTCTCTTTTTTGTAACTTTACTTAAAACTATAATTGCTACCTTAAGAACACGAATTTTAAGAAGACATTTGAAAAATAATCTAAACCGAATCCCGTTTTTTGCATAATTTTAGATAATAAATAAATTAATTTAAGTAATATAATATCTTATAATCATATTCCTCTGTGGCAATGATTGTTATTCAATGCAATACATAAATTTGTTAAAATTTGAAACAATTTACAAAGATTAACAAATTTTTATATCTAAGTGTTTATTACATATGTGTGATAAGGCTTTCTCGATTACTTTTGCATGTTCGACGCGTATTCGAGGGTTCCAGGGTTAGAGTCCCGGCGACGGCTCTGTGCATTTTACACGCCTCCTGCTTCCAAAAACCTAATCACTCTACATTATAAGTGTATGTTTATACCTAAATATTATTATCAACGCCTTAAAATATTGTGCCATTTATGCTACGATGCTGTTATGAGAGAATAAGGCTTCAGTGAAAGTTGTACAAATTTTTCGGTTTGAAACAAGCAAAAAAGTAATTTCGAGATCCTATTAGCGATTTCTCGAAAACGAACTAAGAACCTGTCGCTTCGATTAGAACAGGAGTTATTGAATATATATACACTCACGTTTGTGAAAATTGCAACACCAAGAAGGAATCGTCATAATTGAATGCAATTTAATACACAGTTGAGTGGTAGTGGTACAAATAAATGATTAAATGTTCAAAGCAAACAAACAAGAACAAGAGATCAGAATCAGTATTTTGTGTGGCCACCACGCGCCGCAATAAGTGCTGCTACACGACGTGGCATGGAGTCAAACAAAGTTTGAATGTCTGACTGAGGAAGAGCATTCCATATCGTTTGTACGCGTACCCAAAGTTCGTCTGCAGACGCAACAGGACGAGGATCACGAGCAAGACGCCGACCAATGACATCCCACACATGTTCAATTGGCGACATATCCGGGGAACACGCAGGCCAAGGAAGAAGCTGTACCTGCTGCGCTGCAAAGAAGGATTTAACAATCCGAGCAGTATGAGGGCGGGCATTGTCCTGTTGAAATACAGCGCCTGGCAAGCTTTGAAGGAAGGGAACAGCTTCGGGCTGTAGAACTTCACGGATATACCGGTTGCTGTTCAGATTGCCCACAATTCGTAGCAATTGAGATCGTCTATGATATGCTATGGCGCCCCAGACCATAACTCCGGGTGTTCGTCCACTGTGGCGTTCGATAATGCACTCCGGAAGGTGGCGTTCACCGGCATAGCGTCTGACACGAATGCGGCCATCATGGTACCACAAATTAAAGCGGGATTCGTCAGAAAACACGACATGCTGCCAATCAGCACGCCAGTCTCTATGCTGATTGGCCCATTGTAGCCGCAGGCGGCGATGGTCGTGCGTTAGGGGGATCCTGTATAAAGGAGTCCGTGCGCGCAGTCCACACTGCAGCAGACGTCTACGAATTGATGAAGCACACAATGAAACACCTGTAGCTATTGACCACAGTGCTGCCAATTGTCTAGAGGAAGCTGTACGGTCCGTCCGCGCCATGCGGACCAGGTGTCTATCATCGCGAGCTGACGTCACATTTCGGGGTCCACTCCCGGATTTCCGAGTTGTCCGACACTCGTCCGTCCACTGCTTCCAAACGCGCATCACTGTGCTGCTGTTACGCTGCACACGAGAGGCTACTGCACGATACGACAATCCAGCTTCACGAAGGCCGATGATTCTCCCTCGTTCAAACTCTGTAAGTTGTTCAAATCTCGCTCTCTTTCGTCGACGAGGCATAAGTACAGATTGAGTTAACGTTTACCACTAGCAGATAACCACCGATAACCATACACGCCTCGCTACAGCCGTCTATTTATTCGGATCCATCAGCCGTTCAGAGGGCGCTGCTCAGCATACGCATGCGCTACGGATTTGCAATTCTAATCATTTGCATATCATGCGCTACTTTGCATTTCCTGAAAATTTCAGCTCACTCGCGTAAGTCCTTCATGGTGTTGCAATTTTCACAAACGTGAGTGTATAATTACAAAATAATTACTTAAAAACAAAACATAATCATACCTAGATTTTTTGCGCGTTAAGCTGCTGAAAAATTTTCAACATAAAGTAAGAAATTGAGAACTAATTTTTCACAAAGACCAAAAATTGAAATTTATAAGTAATAAATTTCAAATAATCCTATAAATGCAATAAAGAATATAATAAATGTTAAAACCAAAACTTTTCAAACAAGCAATTCCCAAATTCAAAACATTAATGAAACATAATAGAAGAAACACAGAGGAAAAACAAACATAATAGAAGAGGAATTCAATCGCCGTCAATGTTACTTCGTCAGAAGGAGGAACTACTTATATAGTATATATATATATATAATATATACATGTAAAGAATCACGGAATATTGCATGGATATCTTCATAGGGATTAAACATTTACTAGACAACGAATTTCGAAGAAAATCACTCATTGCTAAGGAAGTGGAACTGACGCCTGCATACATTTCGGAGTGGCAATCAGTTTTTGCTAATCGCGATCGCAATTGGGACGACTTTGGCAAGGTTTATAAAGTTTATAGATTATTCTCTGTGATAAACGACTAATTAGTTACGCAGTAAATTTAAGCGGGAAGCTATTAAGTGGCTTTCGGAGGATGATAAATTTAATTCACGAAGATCGTGATTTTCATTTCTCTGAACATAATTGTACAACTATGTAGTTCTTGCTTCGGATTATCAATACTCTAAAGATTATCGTTCCGAAATTGTGACAGTAGATTAAGAATGAAAGGTAGTGTATCTGCCAGGAGGAATGATCATGTTTCGATTACTGAAAGTAGGATTCCTAAGAGTCTAATAAAAGGAGAACTAAAACTAGAAGCAAAATGAAAAAGCATTGTTTGATCCTTGTAAAAAGCAAAATTAGATTGGAAGATTAGTATCGTGCTTTCGAATCGTATTTCATGTTTCATTAGTATTGCGTTCCTTACTTGTGTTGTCAGAGATAAAAAAAGTTGTAATATTTCTGGAGATCGAGATATAATAATTTCTTTTTCCTGCGTTATTCTACCTGTTCTACTTATTTCAAGCTGACCTCAAAAAAGAATTCAGAAAATTTTACCAAGGACGAAGTTATTAAACTGTCTAAATTTACGATATGTAGCATTATTAAATTCCTTTAAATCTTTCGCTGGAAATTAAGTATACTAAATAGTCAATAATGTTTAAGCTTTATATCCATTCAGGAATAAGCAAACATATTAAAAGAGGGAAATTTACTTAAATGAATGCTGACCAATTTATTAAGGAATGAAATTTAATAAAATCTTTTGCATTGAAAATAAATACTGTCACAGGCTAAATGACTGTATCTGTAATGTAAATCTTAAGGAATGATATAAAAATATAAACAAAGAATAAATCTTTTAATTTCATATGTGTCTACAATGAAGTTGTCCAGTTGAATACTTCAGCTTCATGTAAAACATAAAACCTTTTCCCCTCCACATAAAAAATTAAATGTTATTTAATTAAGTAGTGCTATAAAAGTTATCATAATTCAGCTTTTCTAAACGTCACATTTTACTGTATTACAAATGTTCTGCAAGTAGGCGTATTACTGCAGAGCACTACAACATTTCGTGCTTATTAATTTAATAATCTTTTTATTGGGCTTTAAAGTATTTGGACAACTTAAAAAGCATCCACAACTATGTCAGCAATTTAAAATATGCGTAGCTGACTTTTTTGTAATGGAAAGTACACCATAGTGTAGTAAATGCTGGCAATATCTGGTTATACAACTGAACTCAGTCACAAATTCAAACATATATCACATAATGACCAGATCCACGAATATGCAAAATGATATACATATTATATCTGGAAAAGATGAAATCTTTGATTTCAGTTATGCGTTTTTACATGCATTTATGTAAAATTTTCATACCATTTATGTAATCATAAGTGAAACAAATCAAGATATTAATAATTAATAATTTTATGCATGAGTCTCAATCGTATACAGCAAAACAAATTGTGTAAAAATACAATAAAGACAATAAAAACCAGCAAAAATGGAAAGATGCACCGTGAAAACGCGAACAATGCATACCCGTTTAAATTAATTACAATTAGGCCACTAATAGTTGTATAATTATGTACAGTATGTAATCATACAATCATTATAGGCCTTTAAAATTCTATAAATTTATGGTCTTAAATAGTTATGATAACAGTGATAAGATGGGTTTGAATTGAAAGTAACTACATCATTATATATTCCTTACAATTGCTTGAAATACAAGAAACTTATAAACCTAAATAGGTCATATGTTTTAAATAATCAGATATTTACATCCATTTTCGATAATGACTCTTTTGTTTTTGTTTTTTACATTCTCAGACCTTTTAAATGGCATTTTTTGTGCAATTGTTTTATGAATTTATAGTTTTATTATCGCTGATTTATATTATCATTGAATTAATTATTGCTTTCATCTTGATTTATTGGAGATACTCAATGCTTTGTTTGCAGCAGTTTTTAACGCTCTTAAGACTATTATTATTAGTTTTAAATAATTTTATATTACTTATTTCATTTTCACTTCCTATATATAGCCTCTGGTTATACAGGAATTCACTTTTATTCCTTTTTAGGGAAGACGTATTCTATAAAAACGTTATTTACTTTTAGCTCAAGAAAGTAAACTCCAAGACCGTCTTTGTTCTTCTTCAGTGAGTCGACACTTTTTGCCGAAAATTTTTATAAAGTTCAAAAAGTTTTAATTAAGATTAGGTCTTTAAAGGAGCTTTCAAGCGAAAGATTAGAGGATAATATGATCTAGTACAACTCACCATTTTCGGCACTCTTATTTACGTAGCTATTATATCTGCGTGACAAGTTTTGATAAGAAATTCTACATTGATAGCATAATATATCATATTTTATACAGTTTACTAGGCTTGAATAAGTGAAAAAACTCAGCTATAAATTAATTATACGTGCCCCCTAAATAACGTAATATTAATAATCTTTCAAAAGACTTTTTTTTAGCTTAGCAATTCAAATCCGCTAATATTACCATAAATTTTTATGGTAAGCTTGTATTTTTGATCAAATTGTTAGCAACATTGTATTCAGTTATCGTTTTGAAGATTATTCAAAAGGACATTCTGAATTCATAACTGTCATATGTATACTATATACGAGTTAACTAAGATCTAGTCCCCCCCGAAAACATGCTTATTAAGTTTACGCTTCATGACTCTTTTAATTAATTTTTCCCCCGTCATACCATAAATTTTTCGAAGTCATTTTGGTTTTATCTCAAATAGTACAGTAAATAACAGCAAAGGACAAATGTTTAATTTATGGCTCATGTGCAATCATTAAACCACTGTATATGAATATTTTTTCAAAGCAAGAATTAATTTATTAGCATCAGATGAAAAAGATACTAAAGGGGAATAAATATTTTACATTCTCTTTCTAAAAGAATAAACAAAGTAACATTTACATTTTAATCTTACTTCGACTCAGTTGATTATTTGAAGCAATAGTATATCAAACTCCGTTACTTAAAAATATACCTTCAAAATACTTGATGCAAACGTCGAAAAACTTAGACTGACCTTTAAATAGCGTAATAATGAAGTTAGATATAGTAATTTGAAGTCAAGAAATGAAAGTTCATAAATGGAATCACTCTTCCTTTATTAAATGAAAAGAATAAAATACTAGAATATATTGATTTTATACCTCAAATTTAATAGCCATTTTTGTAATTTGCATTTTATTTTTAATTTTATAAAATATTTATTATATTTTATAGTCATGATATTACTAAGAGATTACCTGTATATATAAGATTTTGACTCCATTATCTTTTGCGCAAAGAAACGGTAAAAAAGTTAAATAAGTTAGCATAAAATCGAAAAATACTACTATGCTAAGTCGCCGAAATAGGCATCACTAAGTAAGACAAGACTAAGGAAGTGAAATCGATGAGAACAAGTTGCAACGTATTTAATTCTTAAAAATTTTCCAAAAATTAAAGCATCAAATATAATCATTTATAACTATATAAAATTAACACCATAAAGTTCATAAATTCCTCAGTAAAATTTAAGATATAATTTCTATAGAATGTATTTTATCTGCTAATTTAAGTATCCCAGGAAATGAAGAGGCAGACGTGTTAATTAAATCTGAATCCTCTATTCGAAAATGTCTTAGGAAAAAAGAACAAACCAATTAAATCGGAAACATGACTTTTAAAAAATTGAAAAATGGATTTCCGAAACAATTAAAGCATTTTTGTAATGTTAAAGTATACTATTAACTTAAAAGCTCTTTAATTAAATAAGTAGAATTAGCAATAACTGTAATAGACTGCCGGACAACTTTTCATCCAGTCTGACTACTAACTAAAAATACTATCCATGCTAAAAGTTTAGATAAAAATATTTACAAATATGTCGGCTCGCCAGTTATACAAACTTAACAGTTTAACACGACCAAAACTCCGCTACCCTGAGAGTAGACCAAGAACTTTCAACTCGAGCTCAAGTTAAATCAAAATGTAGAACATAAAATTAACAAAGCGTAGTATAAACCTTGGTTCCTCTATTCTAAGCTCTTTAAAAATAGGCACTTGTTAACAGTTTAAACGAATTTACATTCTCGTGAAAGTTGACGAAAGTAAAAGTATCTGAAAAGCCGAAATAATAAGGTAAATTGTTAATTAAAATAAAACCTTGTATTCAACTCCACCAGAATTTAACTTATTCTAAAACAACGATCTTAATGATCTTGGTAGAGAATTTAAAATTATGCGCAGTTTCAAGCCAAAGCATATTGCTTTAGCTCACGTTTCACTGGAAATTAAGTTTTAAGCGAAATAAACGTTTGCTTCAGCAGTCCTTAATTCGAGCTTTCAAGAAGGAAAAACATTTTTATGCGTGGTGATGTGAGCATTATGCTTATTTTGACGATACGAATATTTTCATTTAACGTGTTTTACATATGTCCGCAGATACATTTACTTTTACACATTCGTTATTTCCATCTCTTTAGCTTAAGTGTTACGTAAAGCCACTATGTGTCTCTTTCTACCTACTAATCCAACTAACAATTGGCTATTTCCACTTCAAATCACTAAACCTTAAAGACACCGTATTTTGAAAATCCTAACATAATGTCTTTTCAATTTAAATTAATGTCAAACAAAGCGTCCGCTGGATATCCCCATACACCTTTAACTAAGTATTTCATTTCATTAATACTTTCATTACATTTACATGTAATACATACAATTTTCACATATGAAATGAAACATTTTACACGAAAAAATTGCTATCATTTATTATTTTCATTTTCTAGTTCTTAGTCTGATTGCTTACAATCTTTTTAATATTGCATAAAATTCAATTTTGTAACCACAATATTTGTAGTAGTTCAAAAATTTTTGACATTTCAGGTTAAAAATCCCAATTCGGACAGCACTTTGAATAATATTTACAAATAAAAAATTCTGATTTGACGTAAAATATAATCAATCTCTTACTGCAATTATTTCACCTTAATGCTACATATATTCGTTCTCCGATGACCTTTCCTTTCTTATATTTTTAACGGAAGTTTCATAACACTTAGGGCTAGCTTTCGTTCCCTACGGAACACTGGCTGGAAATGTTTCGCATTGGCTCTTGGGCTTTCCATCTCTCTAGTGGACCTCTATTTTAAACTGCTAGAAATCCAGCCTTCTCACGAATGTAGGTACTAAACGCTGAGTTTTCTTTATAACTGGCTGTTAGGCCTTCGCTATTCCTGGTTACAGGAGAAAACATCGCTGAAATCATATGGCGGCTGAAAACGTTGCGGAAGAAACAACGCAAGGTGAAACCTTCAAACAAACAAACCGTCGTGGGAGAAAAGAGACAGTAAGAAAACATCGTGCTATGCAAAATCGTCGTCGAAAATAAAGCGGTTCAAAAACATTGCAGTTTTAACATCGCGGTTGTAATGGACTTTTCATCATGGGACATATCAATGGACTTCCTTGTAGTATGACCATTAGCACAGGAGCAAATGTTACTATCATTCAAAAAGATTTCGCTCTACAATTCAAATGTAAGCTCATGTGGACGACGCCCTGCATTACCTTTCAGACTGTGTCCGGCTAAATCGACATTGATGGAAAATTAAACGTTAACATCACGTTTGGAAGTGCCGCTTACCATCATACGGCATATGTGGCAGATAAAGACAAGAAGAAAGAGAAATTAGTTTAAGAAGGTTAAGATGAAAGACAAAAAAGACAAATAACCTCTTCCTAGACCTGATGATATTCTGTACATCTGGAAGCAAGTGGTTTTCGACACTTGATTTAAAATGTGGATATTGGCAGGTAGAGATGCATCCTGATGACCGCAAAAAGATGTCATTTATTACCGGATTTACTTTGGCCCTTTTTTTATCGAGATGATGCCGTTTGGGCGATGTAATGCATCGGCAACATTCGAACGCCTCATAGAGACTGTGTTGAGAAGTTTTTCCTACGAAGCCTGTCTGATATACATGGGTGACATCATCATTGTCGGGAAGAGTTTTAAAGAACATCTAGAAAATCATAGAAAGGTGCTTCAAAAACTGAAAAAAATCTAAAGTTACGTGTCACCAAATGTAAATTACTCAGACAGGAAATGACTTACCTCGAACATGTCATTTCTGCTGAAGGTGTGTACGGATCCTGAAAAAGTGTCACCACTTAAAGACTGCAGACGCCCCGAAACTGTTCATCAGCTAAAACGTTTCTTGGGGCTTTGGAACTACTATACGAGATTTGTGAAGCACTTTTTCCCCTGCAAGACCCTTTCACAAATTGACAAAAAGTAAGCAAACGTTCTTGTGAAAAAAGGAATGTTAGGATGCATTTAGCAACCTGAAGGAAGCTTTAACATCTGCTCAAATCCTGACGTATCCTCAGCTCGACAGCCCATTTATTCTCGACACGCATGCGAGCAATTAAAGTGTAGGTGCTATTTCATCCCAAGAAGTAAACAGCCAGCAATGTGTCGTGGCCTTCTGGAGCAACTACCCGTCTAAACCGGAGAGGAATGATTGTGTCATCAGGAAAGAGTTGCTCGCCATAGTTAAAGACGTAGACTATTTCCATCATTATCTGTACGGCAGAAACTTCCTGCTCCGCACGGATCATGCTTCGATGACCTGGCTTTTAAATTTCAAGAATCCTGAAGCTCAAATATTCAGGTGGATACGGAGAATCTAGGAATATGACATCACTATCCGTCATCGGAAGGGATTATTACACGGAAACGCCGAAGCCCTATCTAGAAGACCTTGCCAGAAAGTTGCCGATATTGTTCCAGCGTCGAAGCGAAATTCGAGCAGCTTGATCCAGTCGCACGACAATTTACATCAACATCGGCTGATTGAGACCCATGGTGTACTCAAACGGGAAACCTACCTGGAAGGACATTTCGATCTGTATTCCGACGAAAAAACAATACTGGGCTCTCTGGGACTTACTGCACATTCAAAACGGCGTTTCATACCGTAAATTCGAATCAACTGATGGAAATTCGTTCCGATGGAAGCTGATACTTCCAAGATCCCGGACATCCTTAAAGAACTGCATAGCAGCCTTACAAGAGGCTACTTATGTAGATAATGAAGATTGCAGAGAGTTCGAGAGCGCTTCTATTGAAGATGTAAGGTTTATCCTAATTTTACAAGAGTTATTTCAAGTTTATGTATCTTTCCTATCCCTTCTAGCATCAGCTTACAATTTCCCACCAGAATGTATTTTCAGAAACGCGGTTAATGCAAATGAGTAAGAACAGTATTTAAGTCGATGTTGCACCGACTTCGTTAGAGAGCCCAAATTCCTGATTAGCGCGCGTTTGCCTTTGGCTACGTCTCTCTAAGCTATTGCTACGTTCGTCCGTACTCTAGGCCCGTGATTGGCTTCGCCGACTTAATTAAGATTTAGAGGCCAACTACTTAAAATCTTGATAGATTCGGCTATATTTTTCAGTTAGCTTTAGTTAAGCTTATTTAAGTTTAATTTCATATTAATTTGAGTTCAAGCCCAAGTGCAGGCTTTGCTGTACGCTCCGAGTTAGGAGCTGATTGTGTTATATTTATTTTGAGAAATAAAGGTTCCTTAACCCTTCTTGAGTCTTACTTCTCTGTTCACACACTTAAGCGATTATTCGCTTACCAGTGTTAGGTGTTTCAAAGATTGAACTGTGAAATAAGAAGTTAAAACCCCGCAAAGTAATGCAAAGAGGACGTGCAAAAGTGTTGCCGATCTTAAGATGAGCGCGCCGTAGGAGCATCTTTTGAACGTATCGCCTTTGAAGCGTATCCTATTTCCGAACAAGAAGCTGTCAAACTAGCAGAAGTAATGATACAGCGTTGGATGTCAGGTTCGGAATGCCCCTTAAGTTACATTCCGATCAATGAACAAATTTTGCATCACCTGTAATTAAGGAACGCTGCAAGCTACTCGCCATTTACAAAACCGAAACGACACATTTACATCCTCAGTCAGACGGCAGTTATAAAGAGGTTTAATCGAACCATCCTTAATAACCTCTCGTTGCTGGTTTCCGGAAATCAAATGGACTGGGGCAAAAAGTTATCACTATTTCTACTGGCTTACAGCAGTGCTGTTCACGAGACTACAGGCTATTCTCCACCTCAGATGCTCTTCGGTTGTGACCTTCGTCTGCTTTGTGATCTCCTATTTGGTCGCCCTCCGGGTGTGGCTTCATCGCTTGAGGAGTACATCCAAGATCTCCAGGCCCGGTTTGAAGGGATGCAAAATTTTGCACGAGAGCAAGTCAACTTGGCGACGGAGAAAATGAAGATCCGATAACTACAAAGCATCGATTCAATGAAGGAGACAAGGTATGGTTGTGGAATCTGATTCGACGGAAAGAACTCTGTCCTAAACTACAGTCACCTTGGGATGGTCTATACACAGTCCTAAACAAGCTGAACGACGTCGTAGTTCGGATCCGTAAGTCATCGACTTCCAAGCCTAAAGTCGTTCGTTACGATAGGTTAGCTCTTTACTATGGCCATAGTACGTAGTGTATATAATGTAAATAGTATAAGGCTATGCTCCTATTTGTATCTAAATCTGGAAATTTGTGCACTCATTTTCTGATTTAGTATTTGATTTGCTTTAAGTTACTTATTGCAATTATTTTTTATGTTTTTTGTTATTGTAATGTAATGTTTATTATTGCATTAGTGTCTTAGCTGTAAGAATGGCTTCCTGTCCAGGGATTGTACTGCCCGGGACGTGCAGCCCTTGGGAAGGAGGCTGTGTTATGAATTTACATTTAAATAGCTAATTTTAATATAATTATACTTAAAATTTTTGTAATTCCCCGAGCAATGCTGCCCGAGACAAATTTTAAGAGAAAGCTAGGTCGGAAAAGTAAAACTACAGGAGCACGCGCATTTAACATCGAGTAAATGCATATCTCGGTAATTTGTATTAAAACTAGACAAATGTAATCGACGACTATGTTAGCTGTAACCGTAATTCCACGCTTCTTTTGCTCTCCAGGAATCTTGAAAAGCAGAAGTTACTAGAAAGATCTCACGCGGCCGTTTAAAAAACTATTTAAAGAAGAAAGAGCGTCTCAATTCAGTTGCTTAATTATTGTTATTGCGAATTGTAGTTTTGGGTGAACTGAGATAAATCGGATTAGCTTTCTCTTCAAATGTGCTGTGCATTGCGTTCTAGTTAACGATTTTAGTAGTTTGAAGTATAACTAGTGATTATTACTGCGTGATACTGAGAACACTTGTGTTGTGTAGCAATTTTCACGTAACACTTAATTATTTAAGTTTGACTTAAGATTAATTTTCATTATTCTAAATTTATGCTACACAACGTTATTTTATTTAATATCTTGTATTTAGATTTGCTTTGGTTTAATTTTAATTAGTGGTTTTGGTACTTTAAGATTTGTACGTCTCTTTCACTGGTTACTCGTAAACGCGTTGAAACAGGCAATGGAATTAGGTGCGTTCCTACGTAATAAACTTGATTTAAAATTACTTAACTTAGGTTGATTCTCATTTAACTTATATCATTGGATGCAGAAAAATTAGCCTTTTAATTTAAGAGTACTTTCAAGTCTCTAGCTTAAACAGTTTTTAAGTTACAGTTAATTATTTAACGAAATTTTTGCTTTTCGTGAGATTTTTTTGGTTGAGGGGGAAAGAATTGAAAAGCGTCACTTTTGCAGTTGATTTCTAAGCCTTTGCTTAGGAATTTTGTCCGTTGCTTTAGGTTTGTTAGTTTTCCCACGCTTACGTCGAATTCTTGGTTCTTCCTTTGGCGGGCTTGGCAAGCTTCGAATTTTTGTTCCAGTTCAACTCCTCGATTTTTGGACGATTGTAGCAGGGGTTTGTTCAAGGTGTAGAGTTTTGGTTTTATTCACCCTTGTGGCGAGTTTTGGCGATATCTAGTGTCCGGACCTGACAAAAAGGGCGTTCAGGTGGGATTGCGATCTCTTGGGACGTCTTTTTTTGCATTCGGCTGACGAGAAGATATTTTCTCGGGTGCCTTGGGCACTTGGTAGCTACAACGGGGAGGAGGAATTTGTTTTTTTAACGGGGGCTTATGGCTCCTGTCACTTGCTTCTTCATGGCTTCTAAGCTTTACTTTAATAGTTCTTCAACAATGAAAAGGAAATAATACTACAATCGAAAATAACGTACTTAAAAAATGAAAGAAAAATATATTTCCATGCTTCTTCCTCAACTTCAATAGAAATAACAATCCTTCAATAATGGAAAGGAACTTATTCTCCATCAAGTCTACCGTTGGTTGAACCTTTTTAGTCTAAATTTTGCTCGTCAGACTCCGTCCGCCTCTTCAATTTAAAAAGAACAGAAAGCTCAACCCGTTCAAGCTACCTGTGTTCCGACCTGAGTTTCCTGATGGATCTGAAGTTCATAATACAGAAGGCAGTCGCTCGATGAGACTTCAAGCTCCTGCGTACTGGGTATTCTTCGAATGTTCGGTCTCCGCCAGGCTGCCGTCGGGTAGTTTTCGTTCCTTCAACTCCAGGTTCACATCATCCATCAGTTAAGAAGTTTTTCTTTTTGAACATTTAATATTAACTTAAATTCTTAAGGAAATCTTTCATCCAAAATTCACTGGTTTAATTGTTTCTGGGATTTTTTTTAAGATTCTATTATTATCAGAATTTAACTTTTTTTATTTAAATGTTTGCTGTAAAGAATTTTGAAATGTAGAAAATTTAAATCTTTAATATCTTTGAGGATTTGTTGATTTAACTGAGATCTGAAGAAGTTTGTGAGCAGTCTTAAATTGCTCTAGTTAAAAATCTAAATTTTTTTTTCCTTTTGGTGCCATACTATAATTACTTAACTCTGTACTTAATTATTAGAATTTTTACATGGTCTTCGATAAATAAGGTGTAAGAACCTTACAACTGTTAAATGAAATAGAAAATTTTAATTTATATCTTAACTCATAAAAATAGTTATTACTTAACCAATAGTTTTTGAATTGAAGTGGTTATTGTCTAAGTTCGCAGTATTTGTGAAAAACTATATAAATCTTTAGCGATTTGTTTTCTAAATTAATGTTGGTAGTTCCCGGGGACTAGTATAATTTTATGATAGTAAATTTGTTTGATATCAGTGTTTTAAGGAAGGTAATAAACTAAGTGAGTATTATTGATTTCATGTGTTTACTTGAATTTTCTAATAACACAACCTAGTTTCACCAGTAGCAAGGTTCTTCGGGTTGTTGAAACGAAATTTAAAAATAAAAACACAACGCAATGCCTAATTTGTTTAGACTACTAGTATTTTACAACTTAGTATTTAACACTTGTACAAATATGTCTGAGGAAAATTCCAGAGTTCTGATTCTCTTTAAGAATAAATTTTATTAACCTATTATCGAACTTATGCATTCAAAATAAATGAAAGTAAATAGATTATCATTATTTATGCTCAATTGTTGTGCTATTTGGGAAATTTTCACAATGTGTTTATTTTTATTTCAAGAAAGTATTTAGTGGTCAATTCAACACATTAAAGTATTTTGAAATAAATGTCAGTCTGAATATTTAATATTTAGCTATCAATACGTTTGAAATACAAAATGTAAGCAACATAAATTTCTTGCATATACCAATCTCTAGATTTCAGACCTAAAATAAATATGGATTGCAATTTTTCCTTTCCGTCATTATTATCACTATTTATAAGTATTGAGTAAATAAAAATTTTAATTTAATTAAAAAATTTGCTGCTTAAAAAAACTTATGTTGCTTAAAATTAAAAATAAAATAAAAACTCAGCCTGTCAGCTGTTTTCAGATCAGTCATATGGTCCGCATGAAATTTGACAACTGCGGTACAGCAGTAAATAAGCTAAGCCAAATTATTATTGTGCTTGTAATAACAATAATTTCTTAGACATATTTACCAAGTACTAATTTTCCGTGAACACTACTTCAACTGCTATCTACCATTTAAATTTGAAAATTTGATTTTGAAGCGCTACAAGCCTCCACTTGTTAGCCTTTCTTGACTCAATTACTTGTTGAATAGGAGGCAAAATCCCTAATTACCTCGTTGACAAATGCGCTATGGTGATGCCAACGCATAGATGAAAGCACTAAGAAATGTGCTTCAGAAAAAAGGAAAATCATAAGAATTTTATTGAATAGAATCCTTTTAGAAAATATATAATAAAATTTATTGTCCTTTCAAGGGGATGTAAATTGATTAGAAGTTTATCGGTTACAATTTTTTAAAACTGAACTTCATCAGCTAAAAGAACTCTGAATTATTATTTATTTTGAAAATCCCTACACTATTTGAGTTATAAGTGGTTTTTAAAGCTTCATTCATTGCCTAGGGTATTTCGCACAGGATGTCGCACCCTTTCACGAATCCACCTTTGGGCAACTTGTAAGAGATCATAGATCATCGGAAACGATATAGGGATCATTCTTCATCCTAATTTCAAGAGGAAATATATTTTCTATTCGCCAACTGTAGTACTAAGCCGCCAAAACTGCTCCACTTTGCCGCTGGAACTCGATGCCAGAGAGTAAAAGGGAGATGTTCTTAAAATGATTAATGTCTCACGCCGACAAATGTTGAGGATGGGGGACGGAGAGGATTTGAGCCGACGATGATAGCTTCATTTTGTACCTTTCCTTGAAAGTTCTTTTCATTTCATTCAGTAGTAGAGGAGATGAGAAAAACAACTCAGAATAGATCAACAAAGTAGGCACATTGTGGTAAAATCCCTACCAATTCCTCGTAATTAACCTGCTCTAACATACGGTTCTCTTGGTCTGTTAGGTTTATGAAATAGCTATCCCTTTAGGTTTATGAAATGTCACAGTTATAAAAATCATACAAACTTTAGGTTCTTGAGAAATTTCCTCCTTTTTGTGATTCTGTTATTCAATTGATATTTTTTATATTAATGTACTCTACAAAAAATTACAAATCTATACATTTTCTTTCTTATCTCAAAAACTATTTTCTGGGCTGTTATTTCCTTCTATTGAAAATGTGTGATTCGATTTCGGAAAGACTACGACAAAAGGAAAAAAGCATTAGACAGTTGTTGGAATTCTTCTAAAAACTCTATTTCTTCTTTGTTTTCAAATTATAAATCGTATTCAATGACACAAATGTCATACTTAAAGAGAAAATAAGGTTAGAGAAGTCTGAGTAATAAAACAGTTAGAAAACGTTCTACTTAAAGTGAATTTTTACGTGTTAATTGTTTTTTAAATATTTTAAGTATCACGACAAATACGGCATCATTGACACGTCTTGCTAATTAATCCAAAATCAATTAGATACTTTATGAATTAGTTTTAAGTAGCTGAAATCAGTATTTTTAATTTCTGTATATCTAAAATTATTTAGATTTTTAACACTTATAATATATTAAAATTTTAAACCATTCTTGATTTACTTACGTATAATCTTATCTTTTCGTTCGCTCTGTCTTCGATAAGAAACTGTATCTGCAATAGAAAAAGAGTCGAAACTCTCAAATATTATAAAAGCAAGAATAAAAAGAAAGTGTTTAATCAATAAATTTTGAATAATGTTCGTGGTTATTAATTTCTAGTTGAAACAACATTTTGTAGTCCATTAAAATTTGGACAAAATTTGTTAAAAAGAGGCATTAATTTTCATAATAGACTTAAAAACGTCCTTAGAATTGGCGGTGTATATATTTGTTACAAAAGCACAGCACGTATCATATATGAAAATTTAAATTCAAATTTAAGCTTCACTGCCCTTATCTCGTTGTTATGTCCCTGTTAGCTGCGATATTCTGATCAAAAGAAGAAATTTTCAACAATCTCATAAAATTTTTTTATTTTTTTTGCCGTAATCTCTCTGTCTCTACGTATATTAAACTCTGACAGCATTTATCACAATCGAAATATAAATATCCATCTACTATTCTTCTACTATTGAATTCAAATATACAATTAATTGAATAATCAACTTATAAGGTATATCTCCCACATTCTTAACGTGCCTTCGTGGTGTAATGGTCAGCACACTGAGCCGGTATTTCAGAGGTCCGTGGTTCGATCCCCGGCGAAGGCAATGCATATTTTTCATCTCTCTTGTTCTAAAAAAAAAATACCTAATGTCTCTACACTGGCGCCCGAACTAAAAGGGTTGTGGATGATGACTCTCCACATCCAGGATTTGGCGACTAGGTTCCCTAAAAACCATAGTCGCCCTTTAAAAAGGGGAGTATATAAGGTATATCTCCCACATTCTTAACGTGCCTTCGTGGTGTAAAGGTCAGCACACTGAGCCGGTATTTCAGAGGTCCGTGGTTCGATCCCCGGCGAAGGCAATGCATATTTTTCATCTCTCTTGTTCTAAAAAAAAATACCTAATGTCTCTACACTGGCGCCCGAACTAAAAGGGTTGTGGATGATGACTCTCCACATCCAGGATTTGGCGACTAGGTCCCCTAAAAACCATAGTCGCCCTTTAAAAAGGGGAGTATATAAGGTATATCTCCCACATTCTTAACGTGCCTTCGTGGTGTAAAGGTCAGCACACTGAGCCGGTATTTCAGAGGTCCGTGGTTCGATCCCCGGCGAAGGCAATGCATATTTTTCATCTCTCTTGTTCTAAAAAAAAATACCTAATGTCTCTACAAACTGAGTCATTGAACGATCGAGCTGACTGAACCGATCCAATTCAAATATACAAGTAATAATTGAATACACCTGTTATGCAAGCAATTTCGGGATATATATTAAATATTTAAAAAAATGTATAAATTACTATTTCCGTTAAAATTTAAATCATCTTAAAGGTCACCATGGCTTTCTGTTCTTCTTGACCTGAGAAGCATTTCCCTTGAGGCATAGCAGAAATCACAGAAAGCATATTAGGATATCGGTGTTCTTGATATTTTTACACAAAATAGAAATTGCTACATGAACTGTTCTTATATTTATTACTGTATGTATATATATTAGAAAGGAAGATATCTGTGTCGTATCATGGAAAGTAATGTTTTGAAGATATGTTGCCATTTTATGGCTTCTCAGTTTCAAAGATGGTCAATTATGTTTTACAGTTCTTTGTCCTATACTTTCCCAGTAACCATTCATAAGCATTCCTGAAACCCTATCATGAGTATTTTCGATTGCCGTTAATTGCTGATGAAATCTTCGATACAGAAATAATTTTCTGACTTACGAACTCCGTAAAATACTTTCTTTGATCTTGTCATCACTTACGTTCAACAGTTTCTTTTTCTGATATTATAAGTTATTTTCTCCCTTCTTCCAGCATCTCTTCGTGGTGTAACGGTAACACACTCGGAGCGTATTCGAGACGCCCAGATTCTAGTCCCGGCGAAGGTATTGCATATTTTTCATATCTCCTGCTTCAAAAACGCCTCATGACTCATATAACAACATATGAATAAATTCATTTGTATCGAAAACTTATAAGGTATATCTCCCACATTCTTAGCGTGCCTTCGTGGTGTAATGGTCAGCACACTGAGCCGGTATTTCAGAGGTCCGCGGTTCGATCCCCGGCGAAGGCAGTGCATATTTTTCATCGTTCCTGCTTCCAAAAAAACCTAATGTCTCTACACTGGCGCCCGAACTAAAAGGGTTGTGGATGATGACTCTCCACACCCAGGATTTGGCGACTAGGTCCCCTAAAACCCTAGTCGCCCTTTAAAAAGGGGAGTATATAAGGTATATCTCCCACATTCTTAGCGTGCCTTCGTGGTGTAATGGTCAGCATCCTGAGCCGGTATTTCAGAGGTCCGTGGTTCGATTCCCGGCGAAGGCGTTGCACATTTTTCATCTCTCCTGCTTCTAAATAACCTAATGTCTCTACAAACTGTTCACAATCCCTAAATGTAGTTTTAGAAGGAAATTATGTTTTTCAAGAGATACACTAGTGGCATTAAATTTTCATTACCTTAGCAATGCTTGTTTTGCGTATGTAGTTGTAATGGATTTTTTTCTGCCTTTTTTCATAATTCGCAAAGCAAGAGGGAATATTTTATGCAGCACTGTAAATTTCTCACAGACATAGCAATTATTTTTGAATCAACGCAAATATTCTAGTTATGAATTACATACTATAATCAACTCCCAAGCAAATGGGGGAAATAAACATATCTTGCGTAAAAATAGGTTGCGTAAATTATATTTTAGTATCATTTACGCAACGTAATTTAATGTTTATGTAATTTAATAATTTATGTAATGTTTCAATATATTTGTAGTTTAAGTTTCAGTGTAGTATATACTCGTTGTCAGAAGGATCTATGAAGTGATGTCAACAAGTGTTACATAAAATAGTAAGTTAGATAAAAATTAGAATAATAGAAAAAATCTGATTGTGAATCTGAAATCAACGCGCACAAGTGAGCCAAAAACAAATTTTATTTATTTTTGATGATCAATGTATTTTTATTTCTTGTTTATAAGTGTTTCTTGTACTTTCATTTGTTACTCTTAAATTAGCTCAGCGTACCTATTTAAAAACAAATTTAGAATAATGTGGATTTTATATTTTTACGGACAAGTGGAAATTTCATGAAAAGTATTAAATCTCTTTTATATTTATGCAAATTAAACAAGAAGTAAGTATTTAAACAAGAATTCAAAATCTGAAAAAGACGTAATTCGGTTTTGAAATATTCATTTCTTTTTAAATCTGAGAGTAATTGACTGCTGCAAATTTATGCGGAAAAAATGTTTTCTTTTGCTGAGATTATTCAAAACTGCATTCTAAAAAGAATTTTACTCCCGGTTTAAAAGAAGACATTTTTACTTCTACTGACACTTTTTTTCGTCGTAACCAGTTTCTTTGAAACTCAAACTTAGGATACAAAAATTTCCCATGCCTACAATTGCTTTTATCAAACATTTCAGACTTTCTGAAGATCCATTAGATAAATTCTGAAGTTAATTGAAACGATACAGTTTGGGATTTTTTAAATATCGATGAAGGAAACAGTCTGAAAAAGAAACCTAGCCTTGAAAAAGTCTCATTACTTCTTGGTATTAACGAAGTATTGTGGAAAGTGCAATAAAAAGTATGATATCGTACTAGTGTATGAAAGAGGAACTGAAATTGGTTTTTTCAAAAGTTTGTAGCTATGGAGACTCTGAAAAAATTGTGTTCAATTTGCCAAATTTGTCGCAATTTAAGCTTATTGAAGCACATATAGATCTATTCATATAATGTCTCCCTGCAATCAAATTAATTAAGAAAACCAGAACGGTTAAATTTTGTATTAATAGTGAAAAGGAGTTGAAACTGGGTATCAGGCTATTTACTTTATTATTACCGCAATTTAAGGACAAAACCATTGTTGGTTTGAGATATGCTTCGTTTCAACGGGCTACAAATACATCTGAAATTAAATGCACATCAGCATTGGTGAATGTTAGAAGATCATCTTTTATAAGAAAGACTATAAATATGTGGACCGCCCTGGGTATTCCCACAGGATAATACGTTTCGTACAGCTTCTTCTATTGCAAAGTTATTTCAGTGTCACAGTCTTCGAATGAGAACATGAGCAACCCCTAACCGAAATCTGAACACTACAGAAATGATTTGGAGGGTTGTGGAGACTTAAATACGCATATTTATTCAGGTACATTACTGGCCACCCAAATTGCAACACCAAGAAAGACAAGAGATATCACAACAAAATTTATTTAGCAGATAACATGTTGACCAAAGTATCAAGTGATTAAATTTATAGACCTCTGTGAAGTGTGGTTCCTTCCAGAATCAGTAGCCAGAGTAGCCGCCATTGTTGGAGATCACCGCTGCCACACGCCTCGGCATTGATTCAAAGAGACTTTGGATGTGTTCTCGGGGTACAGCAGACCAAGCAGTTTCCACACGTTTCCAAAGTTGATCTAGTGTGGCAGCTTGGGATGTAATCTGGGTCAATCGTTCAGCAACCATGGACCACACTATCTGGGTCAATCGTTCAGCAACCATGGACCACACGTTTTCTATCAGCGAAAGATCCGGAGAGCGAGCCGGCCAGGAAAGCAACTCAATCTGGCGATTGACGAAGAACCCTTGGACAATGCGTGCTACTTGTGATCGCGCATTATCCTATTGAAATATGGCTGTGGGCAAGCCCTGAAGGTAAGGAAGGACAACTGGCGCCAACACCTCGGAGATGTAGCGCTGGCTGTTTAAAGTACCGGCAATGCGTACTAGAGGAGTGCGAGAGTGATATCCAATAGCGCTTCATACCATAATACCCGGTGCAGGACGGCTATCAATGATATCCAAGACGTTATGCACATTTAAAAGGTTTAAATATCCTAAGTACCATGTTCTGCGATTTAAAGCTTTTAGCATAAATGAAAGTTATGGCATGTCTAATTAAAAGGATTTCTTGCAATCTTGCATAAGCACTTCTAATTCAGAACAAGTATCGATTTTACTTCAGTTTTGTAAGATACCAAATGATAATGCGAAATTACCATAGTTGGGAAAATTTGTATCGAGTACTCCGCCCAAAATGTAGCTACAGAACTACAGTTTTTATTTTTATAAATATTGACTTTACATGCGTCTGAAAATCAAAAAACATTTTTTTCGCTAGAGAGCTTTATAAAAATAGTAGTTTAATCATTGGCGGCTAAATAATTTTTATGCAAATGTAGAGGATATGATCAAGAACTAATTTAAAAGTTTAGATCATTTTTCAAAGCCTGTTGCTAAGTGATTTCAAGTAAATGTTTATCCGAGTTAAAGAGAGACAACAAAACAAAACTTCTGCTGATTCGTTCTGATGTTGAATGGTTCTGTGTTGGATAAAATAACACAGGGTATCAAATTTTTAGATGACTTCATAATCATGGAGACTATTTTACTAATTGCCTTTTTGCTAAATTAAGTAGATTTACCTCCTCGCCTGAAATCTGAAATCTTTCCTTATACTGAAAATCTTTCCTTATCTCTGCATTATTTTGAGAATATAGATCTGAAAGCACATTTATTTACATTATTTAAAGTATTTATAATAAATCCTCCTTTATTGATACAAATACATTTTTATTTTTTAAGGCAGTATAATCTGTAGCCGCATTTCTCGAACAGCAGTCTAAAATTTAGGAAAAAACATTCCTTCAATTCTAATACTATTTTGATGATTCTTAGCTGTTTAATTATTTAATTTTGAAACTAAACGTATTGTTTCATACGCATTTGCCTTTTAGAGTAACTGTACATCATAATATACAGGGCAGTTAAAATACGACCATCGTTTTGATAAAAAGATATTTTTATGTCCTAAATTTTGCTTAGAAATGAATCTTTTACAGCATCTGATGGAGTGTGTTTAAAAGTGTAGTGAAGAATATTTTTCTTCTGTGTTTTGTTGAAAATTCTATTATCTTTATTTAAAAACTAATAATTAAGGCAAGCATATGTTTCCACCAATTATAGCTTTCCGATTAGGATAAATAATCTCTTAGTGACTTTCTCCCTTTCATACTGAATATGAAATGCAAATGCACAAAAGGTAGCAATTATGCAGTTTTGTCATAACTAAGAAACTTTACAAAATAACCGTAGAAAGATCGTGAGCGAAACTAAACTTTATTTAAACTTTCTAATTCTTAACAAACCACCCAGACGGTATAGTGGTTAGGGGAGCCGACTGCGATAAGAGCCCGGATTCAAATCCCGGATAAGCCATGGTTGTTCCTGTCCATCCCTTCATAGGAAGCAAAGGTGGCCCTGCTATTAGGTACTTCTATAATAAAGTGACCACCGCTTTTGTTCTTAGTAGTCACCTGCCTGTCATTGAAAAAAAAAAGATTTCTTAGCAAACTCATAAGCTTAAAATATTCATTTTAAAAATTCGCTTTGGAATTTCACTCTGCCTTACGTTCTCAATCTAATTAAAGGAACCATCTAAAGCCCAATTCGGAATAACTTGAATTTGTTCCATTGAGCCAACAAATAATCAGACTGTCAGTAGATGGGAATAGGCTTCTTTCTGTTAAAAATATATTCCGTTCTTTGAAATTAGGGTTAGACTAAAAAAGTTACTGTATAAAATAAAAATACTTTTCGTTGTGATTTACATAAACAAGATACCAGGGGTTTAAAATAGCCTCAGTTCTTCTGAAAATCGTATAAAGTAGTCTGAGGACAGGAAACAGCTTTAAGGTAAAATAAAAAAAAAGTTTTTTCTGGCAGTGTAGTAGGTAAACATATTCAGTCGAGTGGAAAGAGTCCCGGTTTGAATCCAGGCTTAGGCAAACCTTACTAGAGGAGCTTGAACGAATGGAAAATTCAGTTTGCCCCAAGAGAACTGAAGTCTTATTCAGGAGAGCTGAATTTTCAATTCCACTTTCTTTCTAGGAGGGAGGAAAATAAAAAGAGAAAAAGAAAGGATTGTGAAAATGTGAACTAGAAGGTACCGCACCATTATAGTTATTAAACGAAGTACGCTTTTTTTTTCTTTTCGCAAATGAATATCATCAGTTAATGGTTTAAAATCCCTTAACAGAAACTATGCAAATACCCCTGTATCTACACTCGTAAATAATAACAAATTGATCGATGTAGAAAGTAAAAATGTATTGACTGAAATATAGGAAAATCGTAAATATTTCATATTGCCCGTTTGTTTGTTCATATCTGTAAGTTTAGTTTGTCACTGTCGTTGGGAAATTCCATATCTTCTTTCCTAAAATACTACGCATTTCTTACAGAGCTTCAAATGAGCCCACTAAAATGCTGCATAAAGTTTTGAGTGCTCTTTTTTAAAGCACTCTTTTTTCCTGAAACTAATATGAAATATATATATATATATGTGAACAAACGTCTGCGAAGACCAACGCTTTTATGTATCATTTTAGTTAATGCTGTAAAGATACTTTACTTTTTATAATCAATTAATATTAACCTGTTAATACCTCCATTTTGTTAAATTTGTTTCCTGCAGAAAAAAAAACTGGCAAGAGTATGCAAATTACTGATTATATAATAAGAAGACCGAATAAGAAAAAACAAGAATAAAATCAAATTTGACTAATGGTTGGAAAACAGTAATGCTTAGTAATCGCTTTTTTGCTCGGACTATTTTATTCCAAGTAAGACATATTTCGCTTAGCTACTAAGAATAATCTCAGACAGAAAATGAACGGAAAACATAATTCGTCTCGGAGTCAATTTGAATCGATATTACTTTATTTAGAAACTTAAGCAGGGTTAGATAATTTAGTAATTATTTCTGAAACTATTCATTTTAATTTTAGTATAATAATTAAAATCAAATTTGGATGATTACGATAGACGAGGGTGCATTTGTAGCATTCTAATTATTAAATGCTTTGTATTACAGTTACTTTTTTATTATTTAAGTTCTAAACCAAAGTGGGAGTTGTAATAAATTTGATTGTTATGGATCATATACTGGTGTGCATATTTAAGTCTCTTGGTCTGAAACGAAACTCTTAAAGAACAGGAATAAAAGTGAAACTGATATAGGAGGAAATATGAAAGAAATTTTAAGTAGTGCTGAAACAAGAGAATTTCAGATTATGATAATATCGTCTAGATCAACTTATTATAAGACTTATTTCCTTTTTAATTTTCAACTCCAGTACTTTTTCCCTTATTAAAAGAATACAAATTGTATGCATACCCTCCGAAATAAAAAAAACACATTTATTTTACTTTCAGACTGAATACCGAAGGAATCTTTTCATCTCAGGTGCTAATGAAAACCTGGAACAGTCAAACTAATTTTTGATTATCTTAAGTGAATGCTAAATCCTAAGCACGTTAAAACTATCAATAAAGAACAGTAAGAAGTGTAATTTAATTAATATATATCCCTCTCTCTTTCTCTCTCTCTATATATATACATAGTATATATATATATTAAGGAATAAATCTATTTCCGACGTGTAGAAAATCAAAAAAACGCTTAAATGAAGACGTTTAGGTGAAGGATTGAATTTGTTAAAATACAAACAAAAGTGTCAAAAAATAAAGAAATAAGAGGAAACTAAGCGCATCAGAGACGAAGAGGAAAAAATAGTGACCTGAGGGACCTCACTTTTGATTCCCAACAATAACGGAATTCAATTGGAAAGTAGAGTTTTCGAGCCGTCTGCTATGAAACGTGGGATTAAATCCAATGAAGCTGACCGGTGTGTGGCCTACTGTGTTTACTCGAGTATTACTTCAAGCTTTATTCTCAGGATAATACATAGAGTGAGAAAAAAAGCGTAAGAATGAGATAGGCCCTGCAATTAAATTTCGATGCTGGAAGAGGTTATTTAATTACATTATCGATGTTTCGTTACAACTTTCTATAATTAATGCAGCCTTTATTTAACTGTTCATGGAAGAGATTTGCATAAATATTGAAATTCTTCTACCTGTTTCATGTATATTGAAATTCATGATTGGATTTTTATCATAAACACAAATATTCGCATTCTTTAGTCGCCTTCGGTTGCTCAGGAAATTAAAGCATCCTAACCGCTCGCATCCTGGGTTGAAATTTCAAAAGAATCTCAAGGTTTCGAGGATACATCAAGAATGATTAAGAACTCTAGGTAAATATGCTGATTTTTGTCACATTGTGTGCATATGCTGCTAATGCCAGACACAGCTAGTTGCATTTTAATTTATTGAAAAACATAAATTATGTCTTTAAATTTTGTGTCCATATTTGCTTTGTACTGCTAGCAAAAACTTCATGTTTATTTCAGCAAATATTTCGAAGCAGTTCGCAAGAGAAAATAGCTTTAAACGTACACAAATCTTTTACATATCACTCTTAAAATGTGCTTTGTGAGCAAAAAATGAGTCAAAAGTTAGAGCTTCATTTCTTCACATTACGCTAAATTTTAAAATACTCAATTTGACTTAACAGGTTATGTTTTATCGTCAAACTTTCTTACCCTAGGATACTACTGTATTGGCTAATTTAATCGATCTCTGCTTATGATAATACTATATTGGCTACTTTAATCGGTTTGACCAAATTGTGATCCTCTGCTTTAATTATGTATCCATTTTCGATAAACTGAAGTACTAAATATTACACAGGAGTGTGTTGCCAATATTATTTGTGAGAGTAAAAATATTGCTTGATTAACTGTCAAGACAAACTGATAAAATATTCAGCACAGCTAAAATACCTTAACATCAACATAGATAACAGATAAACTACGTATACAATAACTGAAACGATGAAATGGGAGTCCCCCAAGTATACTTACTGAGCCTTTAGTTAAAACAGTTATCAAAAGGACAGTTCTCTAAAGTGCTGTAACATAAAGAGTAAAATGTACTCATGAGAAACAATCTCAACTGTCTTTTACTCTGATTTTTAGTTATGATTTTCAGGACATATAGAACGCTTCCTATAGTTGCTGTATACGTATGGCATGAAGCTCATAAAGCCATCTCTGTGTGATTAGACAAAGGGAAGTCCTTATGGAATCTCTAGAGCAGCTTATTACGAAAACGACGATGTACACTGATGGTCCAAAAACCAAGGATGCTGTGAGCAGTGAGTAAAAATACGACGTAAATATTCACAGGTGGTACAGAAAACTAGAGTTCGGTAATGATATTGCAAGCAGAGATGATAGCTATATTTGAGACCATCTTCTACGCTTAACAACACATCCCTGTAATCAAGCTATACCTTGAGCCTTTTAGCAACTTCTGGATGCCAGAACTAAAGTCTCCAAGTACAAAAACTAATAAAATTATGAACCACATTCAAACCTACCACAGATCAAATCTATCCTGGGAATGCAATAGATACCTACACAACACTAAAACGCAAAAGTGTCTGAAAGCACAATATTATACATTCAAGTACCTGTACAAAATTTATACAACTTGTAGGTACCTAAAAACAAAAATACCATGAGCACTTGCCACAAATTATACAAAATACAAATAATAGCAAGTCACATGTTGCATCACTACTAACAATTAAGAATAGTCATGAAAAAGTAGACAAGTTTAAAAATGTCACCAACAATTCAGAGTACATTATATAATTTCTCTTGTGCGGGCTTCTGTGGTGCAATCGAGCTAATGTAAGACACTTTGTTCGTTTCGAGCTGAGATGCGTGTAGAAACCACAGAGGAGAAGGGTGAAAAGAGCTAACTCTTTTAAAATTCACAATGCGTCGACTTGACGCTAACAAACTTCGCCTCACTCGGGCGGTAACTCAAATAGCAAGAACTAAACTAAAAATTTGAAGATAGTAACAAGTAGTAGAATTACGCTAACAGGACTCAGACTATCCTTTTTCTTAAAAGAGCGTTGAAAATCTACTGACAGCAAAGTAGTGACTGTTACGCTACATTAACCAGCAATAAATGTTAAGCAGAAGCTCACGCTACAAAACCACAGTTTGCGCCCACACTCTCTAACTTTCCCTTCTAGGAACTTGGTATTTAAATCTTTTCTGTTCAAGGTAGAATTTGTATTACTTCACGCGCGCTACCAAATTTAAATATTCTGGCATTGAGAATTAGGGGAATGAAGGCTTATAGGAAAGAACAAAAACTGATATTTAACTGGTTATTTAAAATAAATATAAATCCCTACAAATTACAAAAACCACATTTAAGAGTCTAATTAAGAGTAGAGAAAACTTCGTGGAGTTTAGTTTAAGGAAACCTAGCCCTGTATTCAAGTTACAAATGAAAACACAAGAACCCCCCAATGCACAGCTTCTTTGCCCGCTCAACTGCCAGACACACGATTGAATAATTTAATTAAAACAAAGGTCAAGAGGGATAAACTTCTTCCCACTTTTGACCAAGGGGAACTTGCTATCAAAGCCATCCATGCATTGACCAACATTCAAGTTCGAGTTTAAAGGTATGACAAGCTGTTCTAACCGCCATAAATTTCTAGATGGCTTTTTTCTTATTTCAAAAATATTCTTTGAAGTGCTACCTATCTTTATCTATTTGACCATTACTGAACCTATGCTTCTTCAGAAAAAGTGCAAAACATTTACTGACCGGAACTACTTTCAGCAATGACTTAATTTTCCTTCAGAATAAATGTAAATTTCTTTCTTTACGTCCTTGAATTTTTATAAAAACTTATTCCGAAATAGAAATGCAAGAAACTTATGAAAGGAATTATACAATTCTTAAAGAATAGAATCCCTCTCAAAAGCCATAAACTGCTGTTGATTGTGCAGAATGAAATTAGTGACTACTCTGGATTCATATTGAATTATTGTATATATATATCATATTTTATTATACAGATATATTATATTATATATTATATGTATACTATTATACTATATTCTAAGATGCATATGAAATAAAACATCTAACGGTTTCAAGTAAAAATGGCTCTGAATATAATAAATGCTCATTCTAAAGGACGGATTTAAATTTTTCAATGTGAAAACAACCCTATTATGTCACTTTATTTCATGTATTGCACCATTTTGCTGCAAGACGTCAACCCTAATGGAAAGAAAATTGATATTTATATTCCACAAGTTTTATGGTCGGTAAGAGATTTTTTCCGTTCTTTAATGGTCTCCTTATTTTTATTTTATTTATTGTGTGTCAGTGTCAAGTACACACTATAAGTTTTTCTTTTCAACAAATAAGAAAATTTGTGCAAAGTGTTTGTTAAAGATGCTAGCGTTGTTAACCAAAAACTTTTATTTGAGACTCAACATTTCTAACCAATAAATGTGCAATAATGATAGTTTAAATATTTTATAGATGCTATAATGGAGTCTTACTCACGCTTTCGTAATTATCGGTATATTTATTAATGCCCTTGAAATTAAGATACATGTGGACATCTTCTTCTCGAAAGAATTCTTCTGTAAATTTTTGCTTTGGGCAACAAGTTTGATTTTGATAATCATGGTTAATCTACACTGATAATTTTGCTTCTTAAGATCTATATTTTGTGTTGAAATGAATTAAAAATTTTTGTGCTGCTCATAGACAAGCTATATTTACCCCATATGTCATATTCCTCAGAAACCCAAAGTAAATAACTTAGTAACTTAGAATTAATAATTACGTAAATAATACTACTGAGTGAAAGGAGTTATATTCTTCACTTACCTATCTAGTATAGGTAAGTGGGTAAGAATTGTATTCTATTAAGTAAGTAATCTAATCATAATTGTATTTTGCCGAGTAAATTTAGTGGTTAATAGACATTTTCTACTGACGAATGTGTCTCGGCGCATCAAGCCTGACAATGTAATCTAAATAAAGTCAGGAATTTAGCTCCGTAATTTATCCCTTTATATGCTTACTCTAAAGACATTATGTCAGAATTTAAGAAGGCAGAAGCATATTTGCACTTTTATGTTAAACACACTTATCCTCATGATCTTCGCTGCATATCTATAACAAATTAAAACGAAGTAGACTGTTGTCATGGTATTTTACAGAACTTTCTAAATGAGTATAATGTAATTATGTACTTCTAAGTAAATAATAATACAGTTATGTATATTCAAAAATATTTTCTACAAATTACGGAGTAAATTAAAAAATCTTTCGAAATATAGAATCATATTAATATGTCTTAGGCAAGCAAATCGGAAAGCGTTTGTTTTAAAAATTCGATCAAGTGCCTCAGGTGTTTGAATTCGTTTTACTTCCCCTCCATACACTAGATTGTTTTTTCTTGTGCATTCTAACTACATAGAGTTTTCTTAATTTAATTATCTATGAAATACATCCACTGATACTCCGTACTAATCTACATATAAATTCATAGATTCGTATTATGAACGTCACACTCATCTTGCAAAAAATCAAAGTGTTAGCAGAGGTCCTCAATAATAATCAGTAAACATAGTTTGGATAGCTTTTAAAAAGGCGAACATAGAAAAAAAATAAGTTAAGAGTGTCTCACATATCTCATATTTAAATACAAAACATTCCTTCAACATCACCTGCTATATTATTATAACATTGTGCAATTCGTTACAAACCCTTTTGTGCACTGGATGTCAAAAGATGTATTATTGATTGATATCACCATTGAACTTGTTGCATATCTGCTGATGAAAGACTGAGTTCAAATGAAATCTAACTTCCATTACGCTACATGTCTCATCGTTTATAGTTGTAGGACAAAAGGTGGAGACGAAAGCAGAAGAAAAACTTATGAATGGAACCCAGCTTCTTTGAAAAGATGAATAAATTCTATTCATCAGATAAAGAACAGTTTTTACTTTGTCCGGTATCATATAAGGAAAAATGCACAAAGTAGCTTAATATTTTAAACATAAATTTATGTCGTTTATAAGTATCTACTACAGAGTATGAATCTTAGTTTATCATGGTGTAACAGTTTTAGCTGAGAGTTGTGTTGATATAATGGAAGTTTTGAAAGCTTCCTAATCTGCGTTTGAATAAAATGAATGATTTCGACTCAAGGAATAACGAATAGTTTTTATTATCCATTGTGGCATACGAAAGGAAATGGAGAGAAGGCAGGTCTTTTGAATCGGGAATTCTTACAAATGACTATCACTGGTCAAATGACTATCACCTCCCTTACATTGGGTATTTAGTTACATGCTATACTTTATTTGTATAGCATGTAACTAAAGGTTCAGTTCACAGAGTGTTCTAAAACGAGAGCTAAAGATTTTATTTCCTTAAATATTAATACTAGATGTGTACTTCCATGTACAATGCTTCTGAAAGGATATCAAAGTTCGATTTAAATTAGCTCAGTATCAGGTGTGATAAAGTTGAAGATAGTTTCAGCATTGGGAAAGCAGGATTCTATACATATGAAATTTAATATTTTGTATATAACACAAAATATCCGGTCATCCATTATGCTTTAATTAACAAAATAAAAGTTCCATGCTTTACGTGAAAAATTAAATGATATATTAGACTATGAATTTACGATATTAGCTTAAAACCCTTTCTTTTTACATTACTTAGAAATCAATGTTGAGATATTTCTATCAGATGTTCGGCAAATTCAGAGAGAAACCAGAAAAGACGAGTTGTGCATTTTGGAAATTAATAATTCAACATTGCGTAAGTCAGCGCTCATTGTTAATGCTGAAACTCGTCTCATAAAACTATTAATGTCTAATATTTCCATGAATACTGAGCTTAAATGTGTGTAGCATTTCTTGATTGACATCATAAAGATTATAAGAACCGTAAAATGTTAGATTTTACTTTTGCATATCCTTTATACTCCGAGCTGAAACTGTTTTCAAAGAACTAACTAATTAATTTGCGAACTGTCTAATTGAATATATATATATATAGAATAAATACTCGTATTTACGAAATTAAAGCTTTTAGCCACCTATTTGTAACCCTAAGTATCTGCTAACCTTAAGTGTTTATGTTTATTTATTACCACAGAGCAATTAAAGGCTGTCCGAACTTTTATAAGACAAGCTGACTGTTACTAACGCAATATCATATAATACGTAACATCACGATACATACGCAATATCAGGAATAAAAAATGCCCTAAGAGCCATCAATTGCTTAAATCGAATCCTAGAAGAACTACTAGCATAAAGCTTACTAATCTAATAGGCTACTTATTGAACTGAATCTAAACCAAGAAGATGAATTTGCAATTTTATTTTGTAAATGAAAGATTTATTGCTGTTTCAATCAGATGCGGGTCCACGCTCTAAATTTATCTACTTCGTCGTTTCCGAAAACAACGTCTTGTGATTGATTGACAACAAAAAACAACACCTTGCTAAATTTTCAGCAAGATTTAACATCATCCACAAAATACTTCCAATGAGCTTAACACATCCAAGAACATACCTTTATGGATTTTATTGCCCTATGTAAAGCTATAGGAACAAGGGAACTATGGTTAGTTATCCTAGTACAAGAGCTCTAGCTTTTTGTCATATGGGTTACCTTAGAATAAAGTGCATAAACAATTTAAAGAAACATTGGTACAGAAATTTCTGTGCTGAGAGACGTAATGGCCCGTGTCATGGAAAATACTAAACTAGGAGCGGGCTTTCGAGACAAAAGAGGTCATTTGCACGATAATTTCTTGCATGGTTAAACTAAAGAAAACAAGAATTTAGAATTAGAATTTACAGAAATGTTCTTTAAAAAATAAATAGATGCAAAAATAACTAAACCAGACTCTCATAATACTTTAGGCAGATTTATAGGTATAAATACTTAGCAGAAAATGTAATTATTTTTAACAAAGCATTGTATGCACAAAATTACACAAGCAGTATAGAACAGGCAGACTGAAAAATGTTAAAATGTAAAATACAAAAAGTCAGTTGCCGAAAATTCACATTGATTCAAAATAGATCGCATGAAAATATAACTGTTTGATTATTTTGGATATGTCATTTTGGAAATGATAATTTAAATAAACCTCATTTTGAATTTTGTAGAACCGAAGCAAATATGTGACATAATATTATGCAGATCTAATCCGTTTCTTTTATTTAAACCTACGATGCTTTAATTTTTTAAATTAAAGACGTTCCAGATTTATTTTTGAGCAACACTCCTGTTTAAAGTTAAGAGACTTTGCAAATTATATAAATTTTTTATGTAAAATACTGAACCAAAGGTACTGATTATGCTGCCAAAGACTTATGCAAATACCCAGAGTCGAATACTTAAACTTACATGTACGTGCCTACAGAGCTGTGATTGTGGCGGGGGATTGTGAGAACACAAGGTTCTCACATCAAGCATCGTAAGCAATCGAGCATCGTTAGTTGCATCGTAATCGCTTACGCGCGTAGCAAATAAATTCCCGTAGAGCTGGTTTTTGATCTCTTCTCTTCTGGACTGCGACGAGGCGGTGAGCGGGGCCTCTTGGCTCGCGCTTACCCGCGGAATGAATGCTTCGGCGCCACGTGCTGTGACCCCGTAAGAAAAAAAAATGGCTGAAGAGTTCCCATGCTGTTGAAATAGAAGGAAGTGTTGCTAAGAAGAAAAAGATTTTTCCGATTCCGTGTTCAAGAAAATGTGTGATCGGGGCTTTGATCTAGTTTTGGGAGGTCATTAATGTCACACAAGCATGCAACAAGTTTGAGAGAAAGAGGTCTGCGAAAGTGTCGCCCATTTTAGTCATCAGTGCCGCACACTGTAAAATTAATATCATACATTGAATAGTTAACTTCGTAAATTCCGGCCAATCCATGAGGAAAAATTTCGTGTGCAATTAACCTTCGATGATAACAGATGGAACATTTACCATTTCCCTTTTCCTTTTGCCATTGGACGCATCCGATCGCTAATGCAGATGTTATGTGTATTCGTAAGTTTAAATAACCAAGAATTTAATTATGTTGATAATGTTTATTTTGTGTGCTATAATAAATACATTGAATTACAAGTGAAAGGTGTTCTGCGTGAATGACCTTATACGACGGGATAAATGATTCATTTTATATCTTCTTCTTTAGGGTTACACAAGCAGTGTACTAAGTTTTGCTTTCGGTCAGCAAATATTGGGCACATGTCGCGTGATTTTGACAATTTCTTGTCTTCCATGCAATATTAGTCAACCCATCACCACAGGGATATTAGCACACAGGTGGTTTTTGAAGATCTGTGCGCTCGTACTCGTTCACGGCATTCGCCGTGTTTCTCACAAGAGTTGGGTAAAATTTATAAGATATCAGATAAAGTTTAGTAGCGACGAACATATGGATGAAGCAATAAGATGGGGGATTGTTAACAGATTGGAGGTTGGCA
>KK115898.1:262375-289369 GCA_000611955.2 Stegodyphus mimosarum | reverse complement strand
CAGGTGGTTACGGAACTCATTGTAACGCCTAGCGTCGTCTGCAATTGGTGGAAACAGTTTCCGGACACTGAACCTATATAACTGAGACATGGACAAAGTCCACCAATATCCACAACGACGGATGATGATCATTATTTGGCACTTTCAGTGAGGCGACACGGGACTGCTACAACTTTGCAGTTCTCACATGAGCTGTATGCTGCTGCTGGAACAGAAGTTTCTGATCTACAGTTGTCCGAAAGCTTCATGACATAGAGCTGCGTGACAGAAGACCCGATGCCTGCGCTCCGCTCACTGCACCACTGAAGAGCGAACGCCTACCACCGTGCATATAACAAGGTCCCTTAGACTAGACTTCCCCGTGTTTTTGTATAGAGGAGTCAAGATTCAGTCTTGACATTCATTCTTGGCGTATGTGTAGGTGTAATAGTTTGAGCAGACATTATGCTGGACGGTTGTACACCTCTGCAGGTGTCTGACAAAGGCTCCTAGATTGCTATGAGATATAGAGAGGAAATCTGGGAGTCCTATGTTCAAATTTTCTGGTGCGTAGTTGACCTTGGTTTCCTGCTAATGGACAACAATGCTTGTCCATATAGAGCGACAATTGCTTGAAAAGTGAAGATGTTCTCGGCATGGATTGGCCAGCCAGGTCTCTTGACACTGTGCAACATGTCTGACACGCTCTTGGGAGGGCAATGTCATCTCGCTATCGCTCCCAGGGAAGAGTCCCAGAGTTGAACATATTGCTTTGCTGGACTGGCATCGACTCCCACAGGGACTCCTAAACTGCCTCCTGTCTAGTATTCCGTCACGTTGTGCGACCTTCCTGGCTGTCAGAAGAGGTCCTACTCTATATTAGACTTATTTAAGTTCGATATCACAACGTAGATTTTGGATATCCCTGTACTATGAGCTTTTTGGATAACCATGCATAGATAAAATGACTTTTGAATGGTGCATCACGTTCTCTGTTATAAAAGTATGTTCATACTAGTTTTCCTTAAAATTTGTGTGTTAGGTTTTTAGAAATTCGGTATAATGCGCAAATTCTCTTAATTTTCCACACGAGTGTACTTTAAAGTCCATGTTTAAGAAACTTTGGGCAGCTGAAATAGAGCACCTGATTTAATCGATATTTATTTAAATTTACAATGATGCAGGAAGAACAGAAATTTTAAAAGAAAAAGTTGCATTTAGTATTATTCTAAAATGGCACGTAAATTCTAGGATATTTTCCCTTTATGAGAAAGTCAATTTCTTTTAGACTCGGCTTCTTAAAATTTTGTTTCAAATCTATGCGTTTATTATGATTAAATTATATAAGCCAAACAGGAACAGAATTAGATTATAAATGTTTCTAATGTTTCTCTTTTTTCGTTAAAAATACAATTTTATGTAATATACGTCTCTTATATCTAACGATGACCTCAAAATGTAATAGAATTAAACGTGTCTCAGTGTAAGATTTACTAATCGATATGCGTTTCATTTGCATAATGATTTATCTTCCCATTTAATGCCACTCTACTTTTTATGTTTTCTTAAGTTGATCTTCTTGAACCAGTTTGAGGATTCTGTATACCTTCAGAAACACTGTTAAACATTTTGTTTGAATGTATTAATAATTTGCCTAGATTAACGTTGATAGTCGCTCAAGAGATGTATAAACGATGCGAGTAAAGATATCACAAGTCATTAAAATTCTCATTTTATTAGCCTAGATTAATCTTTGCTTTCATTTTGCTGTTCATTTTCATAATAAAATACGCTTCGGTAATTTTATTGATCATAAAAGTGATCGAACTTATTATTCATACATTTCTAACTGAATAATTCTCTGATTTGAATTCCTAATTGAATAATTTCTCTTCAGCTGAAGTGTTACCTCTAATGTATTCGCTAGAAACATTTAGAAAATTTACTAATGGTTCTTGTATACTTTCAAATTTTAACATGCATCTCAGACTGATATGAGGCTCGGTTATTTTTGGTCCATAGCAGGGGTTTTCAACCGTTTTAGTCCCATGCATCCCTTTCGCCACTTTAGAAGTCCATCCCCTTCCTCTTTCCCAAAACTTGAAAAATGCGTATACATTTATTTAAATTTAAACTATTTAACGTGTTTTACTAATTAAATAACAACAAGTATATAAAATTCTGATAGATATCACAACTTGAATAAAAGATTTTAAATATATTAATAAACGAAAACTAAATGCTATGCAGTTACATAAAAGGTTGACCACATTCTCCTCTGAAACTATGAAATTCTCCCCTGGTTGATAACCCTCGGTCTATGGTTTAATTTTTTACGTCCGGTTACATTACCATATTCATGGTATAAGATATGTTGACATTCCATAAAGTATAAGTGTTACAACTCAATTCTTGCTGACATCCGATGGCTGAGGGACGTCATCATGAACTATGAACTCAACGCAGAGAGATCGCGCGAAAACTCGGAACGGAGAAGTCGCCCGCTGTGTCGTGCCAAAACTTAATCCTTTTTTATGCTATGTAAATATTGTGAAACCCGTTTAGCTATATTAAAATGTGTTTTGCGCAAGATGTTGTAAGGCTTATTATACCTTTACTAACAGTTATTTTAAGTTTTGTATCTTTCCTAGCTTATTCTGATTTCAGCTTACAATTTCCTGCCAGAATGTAAATTCAGAAACACAGATAATGCAAATGAGAAAGAGTACTATTTAAGTCGTGACTACTTAACCGACTTCAGGAGAGAGAGTCTGATTCCCTGACTAGCGCGCGTTTGCCTTCTGGCTACGTCTCTCTTAGCTGTTATTACGCTCGGCCATATCTTAGGCCCTTGCTAGGCTTCGCCGATTTAATTAATACTTAGGGGCCAACTAGTCAGATTCTGATAGTTTCGGCTACATCTTTTAAGAGCTTTAGTTAAGCTAATTTTAGTTCAAATTATTAGTATTTTAAGTTCAAGCCCGAGCGGCGGCTTTATGTAAAGTTCCAAGTCGGAACTAACTTGTAAATATACTGAGTAATAAAGGGTTTAAAACCCTCCTTAAGTCTCACATGTTCTGTTCACACTTAAGCGATTATTCGCTTTTTAAGTGCTCGTGGGGTTTGGAGTTAGAACTTTTAGATTTAAAGAGAAAACCTCACAATGTATTGATTTTTGAGGATTACTAACCTAAATAGATTGTGGAGTTATTAATTTCAAGACTTGCAAATACAGATGGAAGGAGTAGATCAATTCAATCAAGTGGCTCTGGCCGAACTCATTGGGACAAGGTAAGCAGTTTTGTTTTATCTTGATTAATTAGATTGAAGTGTAAATAGCATTAACTATAAGATAAATATTAACAATAAGACAGTTGATTTATCATCCTTACGCCCTGCTTAACAGTTATGTTGCTACTTAATTTAGACGGAGATGCTTAACTAAATTATCAAGTTAAAAATGTCCACTTTTTAACTAGAGAGCGATTTAAAAGCAATGTAGATGCTTCTAAATCCTTTATACGGATTGACGTCAGATACGTTTATAGCTTAATAATTTCTCCAGTTTTTCTGGTACCTTTACTTTGTTTTACTTTGTTTTGTTTGTTAAAGGCATTTATCTTCCACACGGTCTTATAAATGTTACTGTTCTATAAGACATAAATTATTTGTCACTCACCCGGCCAAACCAAATACCCATCTCAGAAATGATACCAGTCGATAAAAACAAGACTAATTTATCTCTAATATTAAACTATACTTCGTTTAACTAACTCAGCGATTTTGTTTAATAATATTTAAAGAATGTAATAAAGATTTCCAATATTATTGTAATTAATAAAAAAGGCCTGTAACGGCATATACTATATGTGCTCGTGGAGAATAATCATTTAAATGCATACACGCCGTATAATTTTTTATCTAATCACCACAGTTAAGGTTGAATAGCAGACCTGCAATGCAAAGTAAAATGCACACATGTCCAAAATTATCATGCATGAAATCACAGATTTCTCCGAAAGTGTGAATTACAACTTAATGAATTTATGGGGAAAGATACATGAAATCATAACTCATAAATACGAAAGAAAAAATTCAAGAACACACATATGATATAAAAATTGTAATATTAAACAATAAAATTGCCAATAATACATTACGAGAAGAGTTCTGGGCGAAGAAAAGAAAACAAATAACTCAGGAAAAAAAATTAAGACTTATAAATTTAGTGTGGAATGTGGTCCGCCTTAACACGCATATCACGATGTGTTTTCATGTTAGCAGTATGGTTGTTAATAACAATTTGGGAACTGAATTCCAGTCCTCCAGCCAGCAATACCTATTGGGTTAAGACCAAGAGATTTTTCTGGGCAGGGTATTGTCTTCATATTCAAGGAATTTATCAACGAGGTTGTTCCGCGTGGACGAGCATTATCTTTCATAAATAACAAGTTAGATCCATAATCATCTGTAAAATGCCTTACATAAGATTCTAAGAGCTCATCCCTATATCTCTCTGACCGGTCACATATCCTCTATTGAAAACATGTAGCGGCTTAAGTCCATCGATCATTATTCCTCCCCATAACATGACACGTATGTTACCAAAACAGTCACATTCCATAATGTTCGAAGAAAGCTCCCTCCAGATGTGAACACGTTTAGAATCAGCTGTTAAACTCGACTCATGAATAAAGGGAATATGGGCCGTTGGTATTCACTCTAAGTCTGCTTGTGCTTTGCACCAATTAAAGAGATCCCCTTTTATTTTGGAGGCATATACTCGACTTCCTGGTATAAAGGTCGTTTTCATTAAGCTATCTGTAGAGAACATGCGTGGTGCAACAGTTCCAGTGGCGGCTGCAAGTTCTGATTTTAACTGTCGAGCAATAGACTTCCTCTTGCGACGGGCAGTTGGTATTCTTTGCGACTTTGCGAGAAGGAGTTGTTATTCCTTGCGACCTTGTCCAAGCCGCCTTACAATAGTTCTCTAGTTCTGAAATTGTTCCCATAGCGTCTGTTCTTGAAATTTTCACACATCTCATAGCTTCTGTGATTGTCCTCCCTGCTTCTAAACTGAAAATGATTCATCAATTCACAAATTCCTTAAAATGATACTTCGAAGCCATAACAGTCCAGTTTGAGTCTTTACATATTAAAATCAAAAACTGAGCTGCAGAAATTAGAGCAGATATTCACTTTGTATAAAGCGCTTGATTTACCATCAGACAACGTAACGCCTTGATTATACATATCAGAAACCATTTGATCACTTTTGATTGAATAATGTTAATTAGACTCGCCTTTCCCGCATTCCTTGCAAAAATGGATTACATCGATTGGATATTCTATGGAATATCATTAGTTTTTGGTATGTAATGATAAATTTGGACGTGAAAGGTATTTAACAGTATACAGGAATTGTCCCTTACGGAATATTACTAAAGTAATTTGATTTTTGTTGGTATGAAAACATTAGTGTTTGGCTGCGCAGTAAGTGTTAAAAACTACTAGCTCTATGGAAAAAATTTCATCGAGGTAACTTACTTTTAATAACATACGTAATTTTAATTCAATTTTATAAATAATTTTTGAAGAAGAAATTATAAGACTGAAACGTACTTCATCGCCTTCCTTACTCTTGGTACATACAGTTTCCTTTATGGAATATTAAAGTTGCAATAAAGTTTTAAATAAGGTAATCTAGTAGCTTCGATCAATAAAGAATATGTCGGCAAATTAGCATTGAAATTAAAAATAAAGCTACAATATCTGTAAATAAAAGAAATGATCTGAAAGTTTTTTTTTCTTTTTCTAATGCTTTTCCAGGAAGCAGGAAATGAAAAGCGTTAATTATTGAAACATCTGAATGGTAATTGCTGATCGTGGTTCTTAGTATCTCTTCCTAATCACGATAATTGGAGCCGCTTAACAACAGTCATTTACAAACCATTACGTCATTCTTCATTTCTTTTCAGAGTTCTTATCTTAGTCAGCAAAAATATAAAAAAAAATAAATAAATAAGCAAACACAAGAACAAATATTTATCAATTTTTGTTGGTTTTTGAGATAAAATATTCTTATGGAATGTCAGGATTTAGTTGCTTTGGAAGTAATAATGAACTGCGAGATTCTATGGTTAAATTCAGATAACACGTAATCAACTTCTTTCTGAAATTGCTAAATAATTCCTAAATAAAAGAAAAATATTAAGCAACCCTTAAAGCACTTTAATATATATTCTCTCTAAGCCGCCGATGTACCTGACTAGACAAATTATGCATTTAGTTGCTCATTAATGCCCTTAATTACTCTGATGGAATAGATAAAACATTTAAATCTAACTGCGGAATCGCAACATGATAAAGTAATCAATTCATATTGAAACTGACTTTACAGCTTAAGAATTTTATTTTATCAAGTAACATGCATACAAAATTGCTTATCATTTCTCATATATCTTTTGATTCAAACGTTTGTGAGTATATTAATTGAGATGATCAAAATAAAAATTTTATAGTAACTCTAAATATTTTGTGTTATAAGCAAGAATCATTCTAAACATATTCGATGTTATATATCGATGTACGCAGAGGTTTCAAGCGCTCTGAAATCCTTTGATGCATTTTATCTGTAGAAAGCGTTTCATTAAGAAAACCAAGATTTCTTCAGCATTAAGAGCTAATGATACAGTAAGAAGCTTTTGATGTATTTATTTTTGTTTAGGCTCTGACGAAATCTTCCGGAACTCGAAACGAAACGACAATAAAAAACCGAGAGTGATTCGCATAAAGTGATTTTTGGTCTCTTAATGGAAACTTAAACAATTGTATAAGATAGGCTAAAGGCCCAAATCCAGTTTCCGAACTTAAATATCCGGTATTAAGAGTTAATGATACAGTAAAAAGCTTTCGATGTATTTATTTTTGCTTAGGCTCTGACGAAATCTTTCAAAACTCGAAACGAAACAACAATAAAAAAATGAGAATGACTGGCATAAAATAATTTTTTTGTCTTTTAATGAAAACTTCAAGAATTGTATACGTATATAAGATAGGCTAAAGGCCTAAATCTAGATTCAGAACTTATATATCCCGCATTAAGAGCTAATGACGCAGTAAAAAGCTGTCGATGTATTTATTTTTGCTTAGGCTCTGACGAAATCTTTCGGAACTCGAAACGAAACAACAATCAAAAAATGATAATTATTGGCATAAAACGATTTTTGGTCTTTTAATGAAAACTTAAACAATTGTATAAGATAGACTAAAGGCTTAAATCCAATTTCAGAACTTAAATATCGGGAACTCAATAGTTCCATCGAATTTTTCTTTAACATTCAAATTATACTGCGCACTGCAGTTCAAGTTCTAAAAGAAAGAAAAACTGAATTATTAATTTTTTACATTGTCACGTGTGCAGAAGGGAAGACGTTAAGTAAGCGAATAGATGGACTTGTAACGCAATCTTGTGGCGATATCAACAAATATTTCTCAACAGGCTCAGATAATTCTTTAGATGAAAAGTATCAGGAAACGGTTTTGAAGGATCCAAATATTTATTCCCATGGCAAAGTCTTAAATGAATTCGAAAATGACTGTACGTCAATATGATGGCACGTAATAAAAATATTTCTTTTTACTGGAAGAAAAAGTTAGATAATTAAGATTAAAAAAGGAAAAGTATAAATACAGTTCCTCGAACTGAAGAGATTGAGGCATAAGTTGTGTTGCATCGGAAGCGATCTACTTGGTAATCTAAGTAAAATGTAAGATTCCAAGATATAAATCTGAGATTGAAAATCTTAAAAATCACATATATTTTAATAAAGCTCATTGAAGTATTTCCAAACTGAAAGTCTTAATTCTGCAAGTTAGCTCTGAGCGTAGTTGAGATTAATAGCCATATAAGTAACTATATAAAGGTAAATGCATACAGTAAAGATTAATATCCATATAAAAGGCTTCAAATCAGCTTTCCCTTATTCTTGGAAAGAAGTTTTTACATTAAAACAATTATAGGATAATTGTATATTGCTAATGAGTTAAAATTTCCACAAAAAGATGCAAAACATTAATACAACTTTCTTTACAACTATTATTCAGGATTCAAATCGCACAATCGAAATACAACTAAAAAATTCTGTATAATTTTGCTTTTCTTATTTCTGTTTTATTTCAGAAACTGAAAAATAAAGTGCCATATTTAGTGATGTTCAATCAATTAACCCATCAGTATGATATAAAAGCTCATTTCCTAGTACAGGGCCTTAATATAGTATTAAAGAATGTTAATTTTTTCCCCAAAGTTTTAAGAGTCTCAAATCTTCAGATCATTCGGCGTCACAGGTCCCCGTTGAGAGAACAAGGCATGATAACGATCTGAAACTAAAAGCTTAAGTCAAGGGAATATATTTTAAATCTTGTTATGGTTTCAAATGCTTTTTCGGAAAAGAAGTATAAGCCTAACATATGGAAGGTATTTTCAAATGAAACCGCATAAAAGGTAAGTCAGCGAAGACCAGAGTACTGTAATTTAATTTAAATGCTTTGCAAGTTCAAAAACGAAATCTTTCTTCATAAATTCATAGAATTAAATTATTATTAAACAAATGCCAGGCCATTGACCAGCAGGTCATCAGGCGAATACTGTTTAACTTTTCAATAGTGTTTAACTGTCCAATCCAAATCATGTAGTGCAGAACGTTCATCCAGATAAGCAGCAGTCATGTCTTGTCTGGAGCCACAGAGAACGCATTCAGGTGAATTAGTCAGTTTGAAATGAAACAAATAGGCACTAAGACAATCTTTTCCGATTAAAAGTGTAAAAGGATCGGCCACAGCGACAGCACGGAGTGAGTCCGGACACTATGAGTACCACAAAGTACACTCCATGGCTTAACACCAGCAGCTTCAGAAGCCTCACGATGAAACTATTCCTCGAAAATTCGCTTTATTTCTAATTTAGCAGAGGGGAGCAGAAGGTCTGTATAAAACTTTTGGAGAATATCAATTACCTTTTCTGCCAAAAGGTCCGCCATATAGCTTCCATAGAGACCACAGTGTGATAGTGGCCATTTGAAAGCAAACGTTCCTGAATCATTTTCAAGAGTTCCCTAACCCTCATTTTCCTGGTTACTTGACAAAACCTGGAGAGCAGAGACATAATCTGAAAACCTTAAAGAAAAAGGGGAAAACGAACAGCAAGTTGCTGCAGGGCTGTATAAATTGCTTCGAGTTCTCCAATAGAGTGAGTTGTAAATGAGCCAACATGTACGTAAAACAAAAAAAAAGGTCACTAAAATCACCAGCACAGGCAACCTGGTCTTAATTCAAAAGAGACTCGTCAGTGCAGATGTGACTCGTCAGAAGGAAAATGTGTGTTAATAGCGTCTAAGGCAATTAGAATAAAATCGACCAACAGAAATACAAACAAAAGCAAGTGCGTTTATTAAACCAGTTATTTGACTTACGGCAACAATTAAGCAACAAGATAGTTAAAAATGTTTAATAACTTTAATGTGGTCAAACTCTAAACTACAAATTAAAGTGCAGTGAATGACAAATGATAATTTTAGAATACGAAACCTACTTTTTAATTAAAATTAAATGAAATCAAGCCCAAATAAGTAAGCAGTTAAACCTCTTAAAATGTCATTTGTGATCCTTAATTTATCACAAAACAAACTCCTTAAAATCATTACCATAAGTTGCCATTTACTGCATCTTATTTTCTAAATAAAACCATTTTGTTTATTTGCACTATTGTTAAATATATTCTATCTAACATTTATGTGTATACAAACATAGTATGTTCTCAATAGTATGAAATTAGCTTTGCAAATGAAATACTTCTAATACGTTTCTAAGAAAAGCAAAAAATGACTGGTACTGTATTATTGAGGTTTTATTATTCTTTCTTAAAATACACATTATTCTTTACAAACATTTACACAGTATTCAATTGAATGTGGAGCTCATTAGAGTTAGCGCTTTATTTGATATCTGTTAGTTGAAATCTGTTTGTTAACAGCCAATCACTGCTGATACCAATACTGTAGCTGAAAATGCTTAAAATAGTAAATGAAATAAAAGATAAAATGAATGCCTAACTTTCCAGAAATGATGAAAGGTATAAAGAATCAAATTCAGCTGTGCTGCTTAAAATATATTAAATCCTTTTTAAAGCCTGCATTTTATTGATTGAAAACTTTAAAACACATACACTTCAAAAGAAGAAACATGATATATGATGTATTCTAAGAAAAAATCATGGAACGATTTTCGAAATATTGTTTTGTATTGTAATTCCCTGTCATATAATCCATGTTATTTTTTCTGTAATCACGAATTCTATTTTCCTCCTCTTTCTCTGGAAATTTAAACTTTAAACGAAGACTTTTTGCTTTAACTGACATTATCATCTTTTTCAGCAGAGGAATTTCTAAATTTGGACGATTGTAATTCAAAACGTTAAATAAATGTTGTTTGTATTTTAAAGATGTTGAAATCATTTGCAAAAGCACCGTTTTGGTGAAATAATAGCTTCTTGTTTGGCCTTCGATTTCAATAACAGACGCAACTTCTTTATTCACGATGGTTAGAAGTGAACTTTATCCTTTAAATGCTTAAATGCGACTTAAGAAACCTTTGATATGAAGAAAAAAATTATAACTTTACAGATAAAATGAAGTTATTTATATTTTATCAGTATCTAAAGATATAGAAAATTACCAACTAATAATAATTAGAGTTATAAATGATTAAACACTAATAATATAAACTTCATACTGAAGGGAAAATAATCGAGTATCGAAACATACAAAACAGCACTTGCATCTTTACTATAAATAGATTTAATGAAAATATAGCAGAATTGTGCATACGTTTGCTGAAACATCATTGTTTAGCTTGTAGATACATTAGGTATTTTTGGAAAGCAGGAGACAGTAAAAATAAGCAATGCCCTCACCGGGACTCGAACAACTAACCTCTCGAATACGCTCCGAGCATGCTTCCAATTTTACCACGAAGGCATGCCAAGAAGGCAGAAGAAATACCTTATATACTTTCCCCTTTAAACGGAGACTGCAGATTAGGGTACCAATCGCCAAATCCAAAGAATCATCATTCACCACCTTTTTAGTTCGGACGCCACTGTAGAGTCATTTTAGAATTTTTTGAAACAGAGAAACCGAATAAATGAGCAGTGCTCTTGCCGGTACCCGAAACAAGGACCTCTCGAATACGTGCAGAGCGTGCTGACCGTTACACCGCAAAGGTATGCCAAGAAGGCGGGAGAAATATCATATATACTCCCCTTTTAAAGGGCGACTGGGGATTAGGGGACCCAATCGCCAAATCCTGGTGGTAGATAATCGTCATCCACCACTTTTCTTAGTTCGGGCGCCACTGTAGAGACATTAGGTTATTTCGAAAAAAGGAGACTTGAAAAATGAGCAGTCGCCGGGACTCGAACCACGGACCTCTCTAATACGCAATAAGTATGCTTCCAATTACATCACGAAGGCATGCTAAGAAGGAGGAAGAAATAGCTTATAAGCTTAATATACATCCGGCATGATTTTCGGAATGTGAACATCAGAGATGCATCAAACCATTGCTTTCTTTGGTACTAAAGATTACGATATAATCTCAATTAATATAGTTTACTGCATTCATTATGAAACACAATACTGCGAGATAAGGTACTGAAATATTTACGATGTAATTGAGAAGAAATTTGAAGCGGAATGTAACCATTTCATTTGAACTTACATAAGGCAGGCAATGGAAGTGCTAATAATCATGGCCCGGTATCTGCAGTATGAAGGTTTAACACATGTAGCCCGATTTCATCTTTTTACTCTTATGAATTTACAGAGGCACTTGGACAAATTTTAGGGTCTGCGCACTGGTTTATCCCAATGCGTATCTAATCTTCAGTGCTCTCACTTACCCGCAAACACTAGAAAAAACACTTGTCCCTTACTGATGTTAGAAGAAGCATCAAATAGGTTTCCTTCCAGATGAGAAACGATAACTATGTATTAAAGATATTCATCACACAAAAACATATACCGTTTCTTCTTGTTAGTCCAGATGTTAGGTTGTCTGCTCTTTTAGCTCCGCTGTCTGGCTAAAAAATTAAACATGATATGTTTATTTTTGTTTTTTATCCTCTGGACTTAAGCATCTGAAACTAAAATAATTCCATTAACCGATAGACCTCCAAGAAATCTAAAATAAGTCGGGACTTAAGAAAATGTCTTCTTTGCATTGCCCGATACGTAGGTAGGAAGGTTGCGGAGGACGCTGACGCTTGGTGTCTAACACAGGCAAACAGGCATATGTCCCACGCCTTCCTCTAACTAGAACAACAGCTCCCTGGAGCCCCACAAGGCTGCATTGGGAGTTTATTGAGGTTGTCAAAGGGAAGTACCTGGCCTTACAAGGGCGTTAGTAGGATTGTATTACAGACTGAAGAGGAAAGCTGTGGTGTTACAGATGGTAAGCTGTTAAAGTAAAAATGCAAAACACATACACATAAAAAACACATAAATACACATAAACAAATAATACACAAGACACAAAGCGCAAAATAAATAACACACAACACATAAAACAGGTACATACACATAATCACTTAAAGCACAAAAAGACATACATGCATATTAATACGCATGAATACAGATGGGAACGCACAGGTACGTTGAGGCGTAAAAGGCACAGTACTTGCGAATTATTAGTATTGCACACTTTAAATTGGTGGGCATGGGCACTTAAACACACAAAGTTGTTACGATGAGTAGATAATGTAAATACTAGTCAATTGGACTAGTGGTAGAGCTTATCGTCAGTACACCAGAGCGTGGAGTCCGAAGTCTGGGTCATTTTAGCACGTTTGGTAAAGGTCTGTGCCCAATGTTGCGATGAATGATGCTGGAGATTGAATTAACCGTTCCTTTGTGCGTTATAAGGAACCGGTGACAGGCGTCCCAATTATTCGTAGGTAGCGGGAGATGGTGTGCAGCCGTTAAAGGACATTCAAATACACTCATGGACAAAAAAATTAGCGCACTAAGAAATAATTGCGGGATCGTAACGAAACTTGCAATGAAGGTACATGTCGGGGAGATATACAAATGATTAGAAATACAGCCTGATTGCGCATTACGTATAGCCGGTAGAGGGCGTTGAACGTCGTACTCTGTGGAGTATAAAACAGGTAACCAAAGTTTTGTTTGAGAGTGCTGAATCATCTACAAAGGAAAAGCTGAGGTAGACATGTCATTACGCCGTGTTTGAAGACAATATGAGCAGTTGTCGCAGTTTGAGAAGGGGAGAATCGTCGGGATGATGGAAGCTGGGTCGTCAGCTAGGCGAGTAGCTCGTCAATTAGGCCATTCTGATTGTGTTGTGAGGAGGTGTTGGGACCAGTGGACCCGAGAGATGTCATGTACACGAAGACCAGGCTCAGGACGCCCTCGACAGACCAGTTGTCGAGAAGACCGCCACATCGTAAGAAATGCACGCGTACAGCCAACTGCTTCATCGGCCGCCATCCAGGCACAGGTAGCACCTTCACTAGGGGCCCCTGTGTCTTCTCGAACCATACGACGGCGCCTGGCGGAATGGCAATTGGTATCGCGGCACTCATTACGTGTGCTGTCCTTGATGCCCACCCATCGACGCCTTCGTTTAGAGTGGTGTCGAGCACGAGGAAACTGGACTGCAGCGGAATGGAACCAGGTCCTCTTTAGCGACAAATCCAGTTTTAGTCTCGGCAGTGATGACAATCGTGTTCGTGTGCAGAGAGCCCGTGGTGAACGTCTCAATCCTGCCTTTGCTGTACAGCGACACATCGCTCCCTCAGCTGGTGTGATGGTATGGGGTGCCATTGCTTACAATACACGGTCACCCCTAGTATTGTTCCGTGGCACCATGACAGCCCAGCGATATGTTCATGAAATCCTGCAACCACATGTGTTGCCACTCATGCAACGGCTCCCAGGAGCCATTTTTCAACAAGACAATGCTCGGCCTCATACGGCAAGGGTGTCACAAGACTGTCTCCGCACTGTTACTACCCTTCCTTGGCCTTCCCGATCCCCAGATTTGTCTCCAATCAAGCATATCTGGGATCATTTGGGACGACGAGTTGGGCATCCCACGAGTTTGAATGAACTAGAGGCAAGGTTACAGCAACTATGGAACGAAATGTCTCAAGACATCATACAGAAATTGTATGACTCAATGCCCGATCGTATCGCATCGTGCATTCGCGCTAGAGGGGGTCCAACGGAGTATTAACTCCTCCGCTCTTTTGCCTTTTTCTCTGAAATAAATTATCCTTTTTCTTTGATTTCCTTATCATTTACTTATATCAAAGCAGTCATTACGTATGTAAAAATTCGCTTCATTTTGACGACTCCTTCTTGGTGCGCTAATTTTTTTGTCCATGAGTGTACGTAATGATCTGGTGACCCATCTGATCCGCAGAGGCAGACGTCGGTATTTGAAATTCCATGGCGATTGTAGTAGCTTTGAAACTGGCCCTGACCCGTGATGAAGTAGGTAAGAGGTGTTACGGCAAAGAGCTGCCTATCTGGTATTGGGTCCACTCTCGTTGCCATTGGTTCATTCCATGCCTTCGTAGGAGGCCCTTTAGATAAGAGGAGGGGGCAGGAACGGTGCTGGGTTGGGCTGTCGGGTTGGAAATTGCATCTTTGGCCAACGTGTCTGCAGCTTCGTTGCCCTCATTCTTCGCATGGGCTTTAACCCATACCAGGCTAAAATGGTATTGAGGGTGTTGCGTAAGGAGATGTGATAACTGGGAAGCCCTGTTAGGAGTTGCAGTTGATGTACATTGAAAACCTTATTTAACTAAGTTGAGTGGCGCAACAGCCCTAGCGGACCACGGCCTGCAGTGCCCTTTTCTGTTTTCTTGCCCTTTGGGCCCGGAGTGCATCAGTATATGCTCTAGACAAGTGGTCAGTTTGTCGCAGCTCCCCCGGTGTTTAGTCTCCAAGCGAACTTGGTACTCATTTTATTGACCCACTTAAGGGATGAAAGGCTGACTCAACCTTGCCCATCCCGGGGATCGAACCCCGGACCTATGGTACAGCTGCGCGACGCGCTAGCCACTTCGCCACCGGGCGGTTGAAAACCTTATTTGATCCTGGATAAAAAATGAGGGATCGGATATAACACATACAAGTCGAGCAAGAGCAATCCGACTTTATTTCTTTGGTCACTCACATCTTCAAATAAGTTCCAGTATGGTTTATCTCTTTAATACCAGTTCTGAATTTTTTTCAAATGTAATTATTGAAAGGTAAATTTTTTAGACAAATATTTCCTAATATTTTCATTGAAAATCTTCTTACTGTTTTTCGTGAAGATATCCTGATATCTTAATGGTTGCATATTAATCATAATATTGACTACGAACTATATGGTATAATATCACTCGAAGTATTAGTTTACTGTATATTAGTCTTATTTTCGTTAACAGATGTCATAAAATTATGTATAGCTACTGAAAATTAGACAGAGAAAGAGAGAGCTGTATAGTTTTCATCATTGGTAGCTTCTAACCACTACAGAAAGACAGCTCCTTATGCCTGGAATTGAAGCTTCCTGACAACTTTATCCTCTTTAATGGCAAATGCCTCTTTCCCGAAAATTTCATCGGAATCTTAACAAAATATTTGGGGAATGGACATCTAATGAAAAACAACTCCAGGTGCCACTGCAGTTTTCAGAGACTCAATCCATATTACAAGTTAAGTAACAACATTCAATTTTTAAACTTCGGATCTCAATAAAAAAAAGCCAAATTAAAACAGACAAATCGGCATAGATTTTGTGAAATCCCAATCGATTTCGAGGCCAAAACGGGTTCCCCTTCATCAGAGCAATAAATTCTGCAAAAGCGAGAAAGTGAATGCCGATCTTATTTATACCCACAAGCGACCAGTGGAAGAGCCTATATCGCCATCTGTCGACAGAAACAGTAACTAAAAATTAAGGGTTAAGTTAGTAGAATTTTGAAGGCGTTAGGCAAGACTGGATTGGAATTGAAATCATTGACTAAACAGGATAAATTTTTGTGAATGTGAAAAGCTTCAAGAAAATCCAATTCCCTAATAGAATCAACTTTCTGGATAATTTTAGCAGAACCTAAATCAAAATTGTGATTGAATTTCCAACTATGATTAGCTATTGAAGATTTGTTAATTTCGCCTTTTCGGATGTAAGATTCATGTTCTTTTATGCGAAACTTTAATGCTCATTTCGTTTGGCAAACATAATTTAAGCCACATTGGCACGATATGATATAAAGTCCCAAGAATTAAAAGTCAGAGATAGAATGTTTAAGAGACGAACCTCGGATTTTATTTATAGGGGAGAAACAACTTGAAAATTAAACTTGTGTAAAATTCATGCAATTTTGTAACTGACAGAAGGATGAAATGGAAGCACGACAAGGTTATTAAGTTATTTCTGACATCAGAATATGTTTTTAGATGGCACGATGAGAACTTTTGAACAGCTTTATCAATGACTACGGGAGAAAATCCTCGGTCAAGGGCAACAGATCTTAAATAATTGAATTCTTAGCAAGAAGAGATTCTGAGGAACAAACTTTGAGAGCTCGGAATACATAATAGTAAAATGAAGCCATCTTTTGCTTAGCCGGGTGACATATCATTGGGAGGTAAACAAACAGAAAAGGGTTTACGGTAAACAGTTGTGCGTCTTGAAAAGCCAAATTGTTAAAACTAAAACCTCCCACCCAGATTGATTGCCATTAGAGATGCCAGCGTTTACTCCGATTTAACCTTACAATAATTCAACTGGCAAGTTCAGGTGCTGAAAATCACTAAAATTTTATAGTTTTGCACGCCTGGCTGCTAAATACTTTACAACTATAACTCGATGCTCGTTGGTTCTCCTTAACTACTAACTTGCTTTCATACAACCCTAAGAGATTAGAAGAGCTGACCCACTTGCTTGGGCTCAAACCCGAGTCAAACTACCAGTATTCAGTGTCTTAAACACTCAGCCACTAGTGGGGCACAAAAGAAAAATGTTACAAAAATGTTGCTTAATGAAATATAAAACGTTATGAATACATAGTTCGTAGTTAAATTAAGCACATATGGATTTGAGAAACTGTTATTCATAGAAATATTGCGAAGAGCATCAAATATTAATTTTTATCTCTTATAACTATCTTTCTGATTAATAATTAATTACTCTGAGAAATTTAAATACTTAATTGTTTTTATACCATTTGTTTTGAAGATGTGTTAGTTTCATTGGTAACGAAATAAACCTTTTCAGTGAGATTATTTTCAATTTACCCCCACTCCCTTCCTAACTCGCAGACATTTAAATCAGACATAAGCCTAGACAGACAAAAAAATCAAAATGTTGCATTTTCTTCCGAATCTGTTTCACTTGGAGTTCCATTATCTTCACTACTTTCTATTCTGTAAAGGAATACAATTACCATCAATTTGGATTGTATAGTGAAATTAACCTTTCAAAACTAATTCAGTTTTATAATGTTGTTGAAATATTTTATCTTGCAATGTAAATACATTCGTTCCTTTCTCATTATAATTTTCATTCAGAATAGGGTGTTTTCTTATTTTCTGATCTTGTGCTTCATTCACCGAAATATACGAATATAAGCGAGTTAATTTTCCCAAAATGCGTTTTCTATGCCTGTACTCAGTATTTAAATAATGATTTATATTTGAAGTTAATTGTATTCCAGGGCTGCATAAATTAAGAAGTTGATTTCAAATCTCAAACTTCAGTGTGAAATATGTTTTAAATTCTGATTTATTTAAATATATGTGTTAGTTCAGAAACTGAATTGTACTTCTGGCTCACTGTGGAATGTGCTCAAACCGTGCTGAAATATTTGAAAGCCAATAACGGAGAACAAGTATTTATTAATAATGGAGAACAAGTATTTATGCAAATTATTTTATCAAGTTTTAAGGTGTTTCTCCCACCTTTCCACATGCTTTCTTGATGTAATTGGAAAGCACATCCGGTTAGTGTCGTAATATCCCGAGTTCAAATCCTGACGAAGGCACTGTACATTTCTCGCACTTACCGACTCTAAAAAAAGATTTTAAATGTGTCTGTACAAGTGGCGGCCGAACTAAAAGATGGGGATGATAACTCCAGGATTGTCGATAGGGTTCGCCTTTCGCCCTTTAAGTAGACCCTTTAGTGGGCACTCGCCTATTAAGTAGAGGAGAATATAAGGTTTTTCCACTTCTTTAAGACGTGTCGTCTTAATGTGACTGGAAAGCACGTCCGACTAGTATGAGTAGGTCCTGAATTCAAGTCTCAGCGAAGGCATCCCTTTTCTAACGTTTACCGGATCTAAAACGTCAATGATTCTATAAAGCAACATCAAAGTAAATAACTTTTAACTCAGTGGAATAATTATGGCTATTACTTGTTTCGTCCTTGATTCGATTCGTGATTGAAATAGCTGGCTGCATGGATATTTTCATAGTTTTTCTCCATTTGCAATATAAATTTACGATTATTCTCTCTTAAATAGTCTGTTAAGAAGGCAATCCCTTCCATAAGTATATAATATTTTTGTGTTTTTTACCATAATTTCTGCTTAAAATAGTTTTTAAAATTTTCAAATAAAGCTTATGAAACATGAACTCGCAAATAAATGTCGATACCTTTAAAACTAGAAATCCATTTCCTGAAGCAGACAGCCAAAAACGGTCGAAACTTCAAATTGAAAAATACAAATAAAAAAATAATGTGCACATTAGATTATATGTTTCATTAGAATATGTACTCAAAATTAAGTTGAACGAGTTTTAAATCAACATTTGCTTTTTAATCATGCAAGATCCCTTTAGTACGACAGAATACATAAAACTTTAGTGCATTATTAAAAATGTACATTCCATGGAAAATACATTAAAAGTGTATATGTTCTTTGATTTAGATCTTTTAAAAGCAGTTTATTTAATCTTTTACATAGTTAACCATCCTTAGAACAGGATAAGTGTGTGCACACTTTATCAGGACTGAGTGTTCTGTGCATGTTCTTTGGAAACATTTTGAATTACTTACAAGGGTTCTTCTTCTCAAGTCCTGAACTGGAACAAGGAACGATGAAAAATATGCACTGCCTTCGCCGGGGATCGAACCACGGACCTCTGAAATACCGGCTCAGTGTGCTGACCATTACACCACGAAGGCACGCTAAGAATGTAGGAGATATACCTTTTAACTTCTCCGAAAGGTAAAGTAAAATACAAAGAATCGATTTCCGCTGTTTGGGAGGTACTTCAGATTTTCAGAGATGAAAGAACATTCGTTTTTGATTTCTAATTTTTGCAAGGTCCTTAAATCTATAAATAAAAATAATTTCAATGAAACAATCATTTGAAGCTATTATTATACTTTTAAAACAAAAACTCTCATTGCTTTTGCTAAATAATCAGGTTTCAATTGCTGGATAATTAAGCACAGTAAAACACGCAAGGGCAGTTTGCTTAGCTCAAGGGATTGCCTTCAAGTGCTTTCTAAAGAAACTATCTTATAATCTCCTTACACATAGGAAATATTGCCACGAAAAATTTGTTTAGCAAGGGACCCATATTTGAAGCAAAGTAAGTTTTCAATTAATAGCGAATAATACAATAATGAAAATTTTTAAACGCAATTAAAAATGTAAGGAGATACAGCAATTAATTACTAACTGAGCAGTATATGTGTTCTTTACAAGTTTGTTAATACATCTAACTGAAAGCCAAGAAGAAAAAAATGAATATTTTCAACCGATAATGATAATGCAAACTCACATGCTAATTAGAATTCTAATACCACAGTCTATTATCGTTATTCGTCAATATCACTAAGGACGAAAGAATGATTTTCCTTAAAATTTTGAAAACAAAAAGATGCAGCATAAGCAGATCAAAATAAGGAAAACCAGAGCAGTGTTTCCTAATCTTATCGAGTAAATTATACGTTTTTAGTCTAGTTAGTCAGTTTTATTTTCAGTTTTTCCTTTCCTTCTCCTCTCCAGCTAAGTTTGTCTACCTTTATGCAAATTTAAGTAATGAGAAGTGACGAGTGACGAAATATATAGCCAATATATATGACGAAATATATGCCAATATATATAGCCGAAATATATGACAATAAGCAACGCTTTGGAAAAGCTGTGCGTAGGTACTTTTTCACCTGAGGCAAAGCAAAGAGGTACGCGCGCGTCTGTACTGTAGTGACTGAAGTGAACTCTTTGTGTCGACCACCTCCCTAGACGAGTCTTTCTGAAGGAGACCAGTATCTCTGACAACGTAAATAAACATCAATACTGAGCATCACTTTTCTAAAGCAGCCACTCGTAGAGATGACCACAATCATCTGGGTGATCATATTAGACGGAATCTACAACATATGAATCCATATTATGTCACACAAATGAAACTGTTTAAATCATAGCTGTTTCAAGAATTTTACTCGTAGCTTTAGGATTTATGACTTTTAAAACAGAATCCACTGTAAAGTACTATATTTGATAAAAATATTGATGTAGTACTATCCGGACTACTGTTTCTTCTAGTTGATTTCGGAAACATAACTGGAGTCCTGAGTAGGAACAGGGAACTTACTGAAACCTATGTTTGTGCGTGTGTAGAAGATACAGCAAAGACAAGAAGAGTTAAAATTACCCTTTATTTGCTTATCGATTTTACAAACGTTCCCGCACTTCGGGACACAAAGACCAACCACTTGTGGTCAGAACGTAAAAGAATATTAGACTACTAACTAACTGAAATTTAAATAAGAGCTAACTTTTAATATTTTACGCAGATGACTAGCACTAAGACTGGCCTTTTTAAATTACTACGTCTGTAGTACGCAAACTGCGGAAAACTACAATACGTCTTTAACTTTCAAGAAGATTAAAACTTCTGGCCTTAAGTAACTGATGGCAAGCTCGCGTGAAGCCTCGTAGAAAGAGGGCTCTCTCTCCTTCCTTCTACTCTGCTCTTGGCAAAAAGCCACAACTTAAATACTTAAGCGGTAGCAAGTACAATTTGCAAAAACATATTCACGCGTTCATACTGGCCGGAAGTGGAAAATAAGAGATGATAGTAAAGTTTTAAAATCAAATAAACGTTAGTCAAACTTAAGTCCTAACAGTACAAGTAATAAGGTAATTAATATAATGTACTACGTTAATTTTGAAGCATTAGTATTTATGCCTTTTAACGAAACAAAATCATTAGTATTTTTTTTCGAAATCTATCTAATTACTTTATTTATAACCTAGAGAGAGAATAGGAATATTTGAAATTTTTTCTGACCACTGCAGGTTTTCCATCATTTTTACTATTATACGTTTGCTGTAGCTTCTTACTTCACTAGCAACAGTTAATAGCAACATTAAAAATATTCTTAATGCAACTTTTACATTCGTATATGGTTGAAGTAAATTTTATCCTTGAATTTTCTTTGATAGACTTAAACTTGTACTTGTTTTGGTAGTAGAATTATTGGAATATTATGATTTTTAAATTAGATAGTTCTGATGAAATTTGGGCAACATTTATATCATTTGTAGTTTAAGTGCTAAATGTTAATCTACTTCATTTAATTTGCCGAAATCCAAAGACATTAATTTTTGACTAGTTAGAAAGTGCAGATCGGAAAGTATATCGTTATATTTCATACATCTGGTTTATTTAACGAGATCAAAATATCTATTACTTCTTTCATTTCCATTATGAAAAGATATTTTTTTAAAGATTAGTTCCGTCTTCTACTGACTCTTGACGATCTAATTTATTAATCTATCTTTTTCGTTTATTTTCAAGCTCTATTGCTACGTTCATTTTTAAAACTAAATTTTATCATTTCTCAGAAATATTTTCACGTTTTGTTTCTCATTTGCTATGAAGAAAGAAATATTTCCTCATTGCCCGTCACCTAAAACGTTCAGCACCATGATAGAGTCAACAGAATGTGATGAAAATTAGCAGACAATCAGAGAATGCATACATAAGTGAGTGATTCAAATTTCAAGAAGATAATGCAATACAGCCATCGAATATACAGGATTATCAATAGGAAGTAGGACCATCCCTTCAGATGATACAAAATGCATTTCTTCGAGGTACAGAAGTACTGACTGTTTGATGATAGTATGCTTTCAACCGTCCTGAACACAACGTTCCCTGTTTGAGGTTGGGGCAAATCAGGCATATAACGGTCAACAATTTTGCAATCATGGACTGGTGTGAAATTTGGACATCTCTGGAGCCAAGAAAACGCCTGAGTACCTTGCAGAGTTTGTCTGCTGATGATCGCGGTGTACAATAGGACGCTATCTTGCAGAAAATCAGCATTTTGCAATCCTTGAAGGTAGCGAAGCATCCAGCTACTGTACATCACCCACGTTTCATTGTCTTTCCATCATTGTCCGTCGTCAAAACGGCAGAAGATTATTTTTAAGATAATTATTTAATTTCATTTCCCCTATTAAACTATATGACACATTTTTTTTTACTTTCATATCATTAATTATTTTGTGAGTTTTAAATAAAAGTTTATTTTATAAAAACTCTTTTCTGTATTTTTAGTGCAAACATTATAAATATTTATACTAGGAATTCTTGGTAGCTTTGTAAGCAGTAAGGATTATCACAAAAAAAACTGCTCCACTATGGCATGATAGAAGACAAATACTCAGCAGCGATGTTATAGGAAGTTTTACACTCAAATTTTCATATATTTGAAATCCGCTGAATGTGTAAAAATGTTATATTTTTATTGACGCATGGAAAAAGAATTAAGCAACTTGCAAAATAACTTAAGTTAATTAACCAGTTATTATAATTTGAGTCTTTATTATGACTTCTCCTTTTCATATTCTTCACCATAATTTAAATTAGCTTTGTGTGTTTAAGCTGATGGTTCTGAATATTTGAGAGCTTCTGGCAATCGCTTCTTGTTGTTAGAATTTCTCCAGCTCTGTTTTAAAGCGATATCCGGCTTAAGAATTTTCGCTAGTCCATGTTTTTAATACTCGCCGGTAAAGAATCTGAGCCCGTTTAATTTTAGTTTCTTTAATGTGCAGTCTTAGACTACGTTATCAACGATTAATTTAAACTTTCTTTTATGTTTATTTAAAGACCCACACTTGGTCGACGTTTCTTCTGTAACCAGGTGATATTAAGAGAAATAATAAAAGTTATCTAGAATAGTCAAACAACAAAAATCAGCGTTATATTTGCAAATATTTACAGGATTAGTTTCGATGATTTTACCGAACCACCAACCTCAGCTGTCGCAGCGCAAATGAACAAGATAAGAGATAGTGATTAGATAAGAATGGTTGGTCATGAATTAAGCTACTGGCGCCATCTATTAATGAAACGAGAACTAAAACATAATTTCCTTAAAGGCTGAGGGCAAAAATGGATTGGAATTAGGATCCTGAACTAGAACAGAAAGATTTTTTTTTTGAATGTGAAACGCCTCTAGAAAGTCCAATTCACCAATGGAAGATCTTTTCTGAATAATTTTGGCTTCAGAAAAATTGAAGGTGGGATTTTTCGGACCAACAATGCTGGGCAATAGAGGACTTCTGTGTTTTCTTTTTTCTAACATATGCCTCATGTTCCTTAACGCGAAATTTTAAGGCTCTCTTTAGTTTGATCAAAGTAAATTAAGCCACACTGGCAAGGAATCCTATAAATATCCCAGGAATTCATATCGGGAATGGGATCCTTGAGTATGGAATTCCTTATTTTATTGATAGGAGAATAAACCACCCGAAAGTTAAATTTCTGCAAAATACGTGCAATTTTGTTGTTTGACTGTTCTAGATTAATACTTGTTCGGCGTGTTAGTCTATCTTAAATAAAGGTTATATTTAACATTCTTCTATATTTTGTGAGTTCTTTAAGATGTAGCGATAAATCGCTATTTGTCTAGTAGAGTTTTTATAAAACCAAGTCTAGACCAATTCAAATAGATTCTAGTTAAAACATAAAATTCTACAAACTTATAACAACTAACTAATAAATAATTAAAATTTTTGTAATAATGTGCTAAATATCTGTAGTTTTCTAAAATTCAAGAATTTTTTTTCCCAAAAGGAAGAAACATTTACTGTATAGCACATTTATTCAAAAGACGTTATCTTAAATGAATGAAAAGTATTATTTCAAATCAGTCATAGTAATGGCAGAATTCCGTGTTCAACAGCTATATATTTTAAACAACTATCTTATCGTATGAAATATTTCGCCAATACTTTCACCTTTCTTCAAGCTTACATTTTTCACTGCATACAAAATAAAAAAATGGGAGGAAACGTAGCTTTTCTTTACAGTTATTAGAGCCTAGGGGAAGTTTTCTTTCAGTAAACAAGTCTTTACCGTGCTGCAACCCAAATTTCGTTTCTGTGTTCAAACTCTACAAATATAACTAAGGATTTCCCGTTAGGGATTGCGCAACAACCGATAGGATGCTTCACAAAATAACGACGGATTCTTCAATAATACAAAAAGAAACTTATTTCAGAGACATCCTTAGCAATTACTGTTTGTAAGTAACAAAACACGTAAGTATCAATGTGCTTATGAGCACAACAGAAACAAACTATCGGAAAAGCTGGCTGGTCGATTTCATTTTTCGAAGCAGCCATTAACAAGGTTTAATCGATTTCTTTTTACCCGTGCCACTCAATGAAATCTCGAACGATTTGGAACTTCAGAAGAGAAGTAGGTGCACGGAACAGAAATTATAGTTCTAACACAAGTTCTAGAAAAGCAAATGAGAACGGATTTTAATCAGTGATATGTGGACACAATTTACGGTCTGCTTCACTGAAAAATTCTCAAATAGTATAAAAGCCTCAGTTAGGTAATTTGTTGCTGTAAAATGTTGTAGTTTACATGAAACTATAGAGTATTTAACCTATAGCAATGTTAAATTTGCTTGAAGTAAGATAATGTTCAGTGCATGGGATAAAGCAGCGAACTGTTGTTGAAGAGAAAGATAAAACATTTTCTGAAATCTTGAGAAATATGTTTCAATACTTTAAAAATGTGAAAGTAAATTACATTGAAGCTATTAAACTTAAAATAATTTCAATTTCCCAAGTAATGAGGCGAATTACCAGGCTTACGAATTTTATACATATGTAAATAATTTTAATGAAATTATATGTGAAATTTTACTATTTTTCGTATAATGTAGCATGAAATGCTTGAAAGCGACGGAGCTGTGTCTGAAAAATAAGATTACAGAGGGCAAGTCTATTTAATACTGAGTAAATGGCTGTCTCGCTAAATTGGCGACTTAGCACCAAGCTGGCGATAGTTTTCAAATTTGGCGAGAAATCGGCAAAAGTCGCCAAACTTGGTGACCATTTTATGACATTTTGGTCCAGTTCTTGTATAGCGATAATTGATACTGTAATTGATCCTTATTTGCAAATGTAGCCGTATCCAGCCCCTACATGTAATTTTTAATCGGATATGCCTTCCAGTAATTTCGAGAAATAGAAAGTACTAAAGGTTTCTCGGAGGCTGGGGAAAACCTATTAATGACCTAAGAGAGCATCAGTTTTCCAGTTCCGAGTCAATTTCGTAGTATTGAGATATCTCCGTGTGAGCTTCCATCTTTAGATGTGCTTTGCATTGCGTTGTGTTTAACATTCTTAGTAGTTTGAAGTGCAACTACAGATTTTTCTCTGTGATAATGAGAATAGTTGTAAGAGTATTTTTGTGGAAAGTTCTAGAACTGCAAAATGTTCTTTTTGGTAAAATAAATTTTATCGAGTTATCATCGGTTCTGTGGCATTCAATCCATTACGAACTCTTATGCACGCAACAGCATATTTATATATAGCCTTAAATAGAAAGTATATACGAACAGGTAATGGTAACCAAAATCTGTGCTTACACAAAGCCTGAAATGTAATATAAAGGAAAACTTTTGTAAATCTTGTAAGAAAAATCTATAGTAAAATAATAATCAAGTAATTATTTACAAATTAGCAAGACTGTTAATGTCCGTGTGCAACACGGCGTGCAGTCCATATCCTGCGTGCGTGAATGCATGCAGTCCGTAGGTGAAGCTTCCGCAACACATTGCTGACGGACGACCGTTAGTATTATTGCCATGAGTTTCCGTTTGTATAAGCTGAGAGATAATTTGCATTAATTTCCACCTGAGGTCTTTCACTGTATGATGGAATATTCTTGAAATATTTGAATTCGATTGTTGTAATCTTTTATCCTGATTATGAATTGTGAAACTAATAGTAAGCAAATGTTAGTAATTTTTATATCATTTCTCCAATATTTATTATATTTTGCAATAAATGCAATTAATTGTCATATGAAACTGCATATTTTAAAACCGACCCTAATTCTGGTGTAATAAACAGTATAACATGAAATTTTAATGACAGTTTTTTAAATCTAACATAAAACCTTTTGTTCCGTCCAGTTTCCTGTGCACTTAATGTTATTTTATCCTGCTATAGCAAAATTCCAGAGGCATGAGAATCGGATATAATGTATTATATGGCTAACTTCGATTGAAACTATTTTGTATTTTTTGTATTTTTTCCAGAACTTCTGCAACTTTTAACGAAAAACTTAGTAACCTTTAGAATAGTCTACGCTTAGTATCTTAGGATTCACATTCCACATTTCATCCATAAAGGATAAGACCTTTACATTGCTTTTCTTTTTGCTCCAAATAAAGACTGTCTGAAACATATGTGACAGCCACTTTAGGAAACCCAGGGTAAAATAAGAAAATATTAGGACACCGTATGGCGTTTTTTGCAAGCGGTGTATGTGACTACTAAACCAAAGAGCGTTGTAGGTTCTTTGATTCCATTTAAGTTCTGAGACAGAGGGCTATTCAAGGCTGATATTATGATGAAACTTTTGAAATTTTCGCTATTCAGGGAAA